>JAYJMB010028129.1:0-37732 GCA_036873735.1 Pouteria campechiana
TATATATACAGAGAGAGAGAGAGAGAGAATCATAAAGGTGTCTACCGAATCCTTCACCTCCTAACGCCAAGAAGTTTAAAATAATGTAATAGTACTAGTAGCGTTTTTTTCCCTCAAAGGAAGGGCGAATCTTAACAAAAAAAAAAAAAAAAACAAGTATTTCTAGAAAAAGGAGGCACGTTTGCTCGGGACATTTACATAATGGGTAGCTCTAAGAAAAGAGAGGAAAGCCAAAATAATATGAGCCTCACACAATCAAGTCTCCACTAACCTTTGCTACTATGATCGTTACGTTTTATAACTATGACGCATGGTAGATCATCTACTTCAACAGCGCATGTTGGTGTTGTACTCATCGCTTTTTTGGTAGATTCTTAACCCCAGCAATTGCTGCGTTCAATTTGGATCAATATCATTAGTAAACATACCAGGTCCTCATTATTATTATTATTATTATTATTGTTATTATTATTATTATTATTATTATTATTAGCATTCAATATAAGGAGTTAAAATCATACGATAAAAGTGATTCATACACCCATGACATTGATTTTTTCACCTTTGGTGGAGGTATTGCGGGTAAGCCATCTAGGATAGCACTGGGATGGATTAATTCCACACATCAGCTTGCGTCTTTTACTTTCTTCCTTTTTCACTTCTATAGCAATATACACAAATTTGGCATCTACCAGCAAAAGACAGTTCCTTGCATTACATTTGACGCCCACCGTGAGCAGAGAGAAGGAAATATGAGGGAGCAGAGGCACGAGCCAAGGAATTTTTTCCTGTATCATGACATGGTGCACGACTTTCAATTTATTCTTTCACTTCGGCCTTTATGCTGCTCTTGATACGTTGTTTATTTAACTTGTTAATAATCCCGCTATTGAAAAGTACGTATGCCTCTTCCTGCCTTCTAAACGCGAAAATGGAATTGGTCTTGCATCACACACAAGAATGCATGCATTTATATTTGAAGCAGAAACGTCAATACCAGGTAGAAGCAGAAAAGGTAATAGCAACTAGCTAACAGGATGAGCTAAGCTGAGGGGATGGTGAGATTGACGGTGTGGAGGATATCACTTATTTTTAGTTGCAAGGGTTTCACGGTGATCAATTCGAAGGGCAACTTGATTTATCGGGTGGATAACTACATGGAGGGTCACAAACATGAGGTCGTTCTCATGGATGCCCATAGAAATCCCATCCTCACTCTGCGAAGCAAACTATAGCTATTCTTTTCTCGGTGTTACTCTTTCTTCCGTTCTCACTAGCACACGGACTACCCATTACTAGCCAGATATCCACAGATTTCTGACCATGACCTCGTCTGTTTAATCTTTGTATTGAGTTTCAGCGACTGAGTATGCTTAGTTGGCTTATTTTTGAGGGTGAAGGAAACACTGAAGCTCAAGGAGATTGTACAAGTGGATCAAGAAATGCTGTGAGCATGGTAACAATTGAGTTTAGTAATCCATTCAAAGTCCAAGGTTCTAGCTCATGTGCCATATAGTCCTCCTCACAAGGACAGAGCGGGTTATGTCGTCGAAAGGTCATATGAGAAGGCCGGTTATGTAGAATAGTAGAAAAGTGGTCGCAGAGATGAAAAGAAAGGATCCAATGATACAAGGCATCTCAATGGCCATGGCCATCGTTTTGCTCCAGGATCAGATGTTCTCTTGATCAATTTTCTCCTCATTAATTTACATACAAACAAAATACGATCCTCACGCATGTACGTCTCTTGATTAGATAAATAAATACTAAAAATTTTTCAAGTACAAAAGTGGGTCATATTATGATTTTAAAGTAAATATTTCAGTTGATATCATTCTTATCTACTTATACCTACTTCATTGCCAATTTGGGTGATTTTTAATATGAATGAAATATAATACAACTTAAATCTTTTGGATTGTGTATGGCTCACTTTAATTTTGCAAACGTGGTTACAGACAAACCGCTTCCATCCTTTCTCATTTAATGAATTTAACCCTCAAGTTGCGCATAAATGGCCATAGGAAGATTAGCAAACCTACTTTAGTAAAATAGTACTTCTGAAGAAATTTATACCTAATTAAACGATTTTTCAATTCTCGGCCTGCCAGTTTTTGCACATTATTCAGTAATACAAGATCCCCAGGCTTCCCAGGCTTAACGATTAAATGCAGTTTCTGTTCTGACATCACAGTATCTTATTTACATTTGGAGACAATAGATCAAAACATAGGATAGAATAGAAATTATGGTGCGGGTCCTAAGCAATCAATGGACAAGGATGACGTTAATAGCTTGTGAGAAAGGGCGTTTCTGATACTTGAATTACCACTACAAAAGAAACGAACACAGGACTAGGTTACCAGGAAATCTTCATCTCAATTTTCTACCCTCCAGATCAACCAATCAATTTTATCATCAGAAGGAAATCCGACAGACACTTCGTCATTTTTGTTTGCTCAGCAAACTTCCAGGTATCCAGGTATCGTCAGTTCGGTGATATTATTAGGAACTCCAACTAGGGTTAAAGACTGAAGTTAAAAAAGGCTAGGTTTAAAAAAATTATGAGGGACTTGTGTGATAAAACGTTCTTGCTTTTCAGCACTGCCCGGCATTCTACCCCTGGAACTTTCTATTTTCCATTTCCAACTCACCCCATGAAATGGAGCTTATAGATCACGACATAACGCTGTTCTCCAGACAAATAGCACATTATACATTTCGTAACCAGCTCCCTACTCAGACCTTGATATTCTCATTTTATGCATTCACCCACACTGTACAATTGATGGCACCCATCCTTTCGATTGATTCTTTTTTGCTGACCAAGATTATATACAGCAGAAAGAATTTTATCCTGCCCCCTAGTCTCATAACTGGACATCTGCTTGCCAGAAAGTGAGGGTGGGTTTCCAAAGTCTGGGGAAAAGGGAACGATAACATCATTCTTTCTTGCTTTTTCCTCTACTCCGTTCTTTCCCACATAGGGCTGTTGTTGATGCTTTCCACAGCTTCTGCTGATTAAAATTGACCTTTTCTGTTCGTGCCAATGATACCATGGTGCCTAAAAGCCTTGTTGAATCTACATTGTGCTGATTTGTAGTCTTAACCAAATTGTTTTTTGAATTGTTAGTAACTCTTCTCACTGTAGGCACTGACCAATTTATTCCTTCACTGGTATGTTTTCTGTCTGTCTGGATCCTCTCATCAGTGGATAAGAACTTGTACCCTGGAGATATTTCATCCGTACTGTTTACTAGATGACCATCCTTGGGAGTTGATTTGGGAACCCTTGCTGCCTTCATCATTTCTGAAGGCACCAACTTGAGGGATTTTATTGTCTTCTGTGAAGATTTCTTGGACCATTTAAGTTTGCCACTATTCTGCCCCTGCTTCCACATGATATTAGAGTCACATGCAAGCTCACACAGTATTTTAGCAGCAGCCAGTAACCTTGGAGAACTTCCAGCTGTGATCAACAAGACAGATTCAGCATACATTAGCAAGTGAAAATTGTGGATACACCTCAACTTACAAGAAGAACCTACAAGCAAAAACAGTAATAACTGGCTACCTGGACACTTGTTTTTTTTTTTTTTTTTTTTTTTTTTTCCATTTCATTTCTTTCACTTTATTTTCTTTATTTTTTTAATTAATTAATTAATTTTTTGTCATTATTGATGTGGTGAATGCCTTCGTGTTCATCTCCAGTCTCTAGAGTTTTTCTTTATTATCTACATAAATTTCTTTGTCAAACCTCATAGTCAGCCTTCATATTTCATCTCCACTCTCAGTGCTTGGAGAACTCACTAGGGCTTTCTCTTGTTTCATGTTGCTGGTTGAACACTTCCAAGTTAGAGGTTCCCATAAAGCTCTTACATACTTTTTCCCTACTTGCATGATAGACTAGAGAAGAGAGGTGAGCAAGACATCTTTAAGCTTGCAAATAATTTAAAAAATGAGATCATGTTAGGATGGACAGAGGAACAGTGGGAATGGAGATGTACTTGACAGGTGAGGAGAAAATAGTATTAATTGGTGACAAGCAATGAAGAAGCTATTTTAAGAACATATTAAATGCTAAACAATATAAGAGCTTTAGCAAATATTGAAATGGTAAAGGCCTCAGAACTAAACGTTATATGAATTCAAGTTTGGAATTTGATTATAAAAATTGTGGTTGAAGAAAATTATAGATGAATGAAAGAGACAGATACATACATGGAAATTTTACAGGATGAGGCAAATATATTAGGAAATTGTGGCGACAACATAAGTAAAACTGATGATTGTTGGGATTATTGACCAAATAGTCCTCAATTCTACCTAGAAAATATTTGTTCTAGTAAATTGGTGGTCTCATTCATAGGTTTAAGGTTTGGTGCATCAAAGACATAAGAGCATTTTTTGACACTCATCACTAATGCAAAATGAAAAAATAACAGTATTGCGGAACAGGGAAGTACAGTGACGGCAGTACAAGGTCCGTCTTTTGCCCAAGCCAGCATTTGTTTAGAGAAGGAAATTTAACCATTTGGGTGGATAGGCATCCACCCATCCCTACCAATGGTACATTAAACAGTTCCTTAACAAAACTAAGGTATTATGTGAATGACAAGAACATGGAACTGTAGCTTTACAATTTCAGGACAGTTTTTTCCGTATCAAGTACCAAGGGGGAAATACAGCAAGCATAAACAGTGAGTGATAAAGGGTAATACTGCATATCATTGGTGCTTCACACAGGAGACAACATTAAAAAACAGGAGAAAAAAGATGGTTTCGCCTTCACGACAGTTTTAACAATACTTAGTTTGACAAAATACAAAGAAAAACAGGCTGACAGGAAACAACACCATACGCAGTCCAATCAAGAACAGAACAGAAAATAGGAAAGAAGTGGGTGCAGGTTGAGCTTTTCCTGAGGTAACACCATCACTTTTTTTCAAGATAATATCATGAGGCCCTGTTTAGCATAGTTTCAGAGCAAAAGATTTTTCAAGAGCTGCCGAGTAAAGAACTTTGAAGCAAGCCCTTGTGAGATGATCTGTCGTGAAAAAGAGCTCTGGATAACAGTTGGATGGTAAAATGTATTGTAATAGAATTTTTGAAATAAATGTACTTTTTTCTAATCTTAAAAATAAATAATGTTAAGCTTTACAAAAGCCTAATTTGCAATTCCCTCCTTGAAAAGGTAAGAAATGAAGCTTTATTAGCTTTCTATGAGTCGCATCTTAGAAAGCCAACATCCACCAGACCCTGTCGGCAGCTATGAAAAAACATTAAACAATTTTCGTTTCTGTAACCCTAATGGAGCAAACCCCTTTTCATGTAACCATTTCTGTAAAACTAGATCTATGACTAGTGAACTTCAACTACCGCATTGTGAAAACTCATTGCCCAAAATCTTTAATTTGGTTACCCCACAACGACAATGATTTTCTCTCTGCCTGTCCACCGAAAACCAAAATATGATCATCTAGTCATTTATTGGACTTTTCCTCCCAAAATTCGGATTCTAAATCGTAGGTCAGCTATCACGGTCTGTGACAAGGATTTTAATATCCACAACAAGAGCAGCAGCAGCAGCAACAAGAGTAAAAATAGTAATAAGATTTAAGCTTTATAGATGATCAAATAGATAATCATAAATCCGCATATCACTGAGAACTGCATTTTCTGAGGCAGAAAAAGTTCTGTATAAGTGACAAAGAGAAAATGCTACAGATACCACATACATTCTTCCCACTTACAAAAAATCCTGCTTACTATAAGAAATACTCCAACCTTAGAAGATGAATTTTCATCAATCTCAAAATAATCAATTTATTAACGTATTACAAGAAATAAAATATTGTATACATAAATGTAAAGATGGTGCAACAATGAAGAAGCATCTTATCATCATGGTCTTCTTCCCCATAATGCAAGTAGCTTACAATCGAAAGATTTAATAAAGTCCAATTTAATAAACAATATACAAATTGAAAGATCAATTTAATAATGCTAAATACGCAAGTAGAAAAATAATTACCTTGGGAATTTACTTGAGGAGGTAAATGAAAAAAGTGCTTGCTGTGTCTGCTTTGAGGTGGAGAACAACCACCGCTAATAATACAGCTGCAATTACTTTTAGATTCCACCATGTCAGCATAAATATGCTCTTGTTCTGGAAGCAATAAACTCTGTGGCTTAATGATGATTGCTTCATTTACATGACGCCTCAGATTTCCTTTAGCTTCCTGTTTTATAGGAAATCTGGGCTCATTCAAATTGCTATCAGATGAATCAGTAATTTTCTCCGGCAGATTAAACTCTGGATGGGATGAACTCAAAATGCCTGACTTCCTCAACATGGTCCTATCTGATGTGTGGGTCACTGAAGCAGATATGACATTGTGTGATGGCCCAACCTGCACATAATCAGGAATTCTAACAGCTACAGAACGAACTTCATGTTTGGGGCTACTGGTAATCTTTTGCTCTCCAGAAGGAACAATGATATGATTCTGTTGCACCAAGTCCAAGATGGCCAGACAACTTTTTGCATTCTCATGCCAACTGATACTGTTTCCTATCCTAACCCATTTACTATGACATGCAGTTCGATTGCTAATCACCTTTCCCGAATCAGTGTTTGGTTTACAATTCCCACCAACAGAGAGCGACCAAGGCAAAGGTGGCAAGGTAGACTTGATATATGTAGCAATGTGAAGATTCGAAGCAGCAACTTGTGAAGAAATTCCAGGACCAGATGTATCCTGCAGAAGGGAATCCAGGTCCTTGATTGGTGTGAGAGTTAGATGCTCCAATATATCTTTAGGCTCACGGATTACAGAATCATTGGGAATTGTTGCGGCACCAGAATTGCTAGAACCCTAGATGTTTAAAGTAAACACAGTTGCATGAAGGATATCATTAGCCAAATTGATAGTGACTGTTCAATTTTTGAAAATCTTTGAATTTTAAACAAAATTACCTGGATTGATGGTGAGAAATCTTCCATAATGATGTCCTTATCACTCTTCTCGTCATTTTGGCTTATAGCATGTGAACCACAGCTCACAACGCATGCATACATTCCTTTGTTGCCACTGCTATCTGCCACAGCTTGTCGGGAATCTACAGTGTCATGTAGAGGAAGAATAGAGCAAGCTTTTCTAATGGAACAGAGAATATTTTCATTGCTATTGCTGGCCCTCTTTCCTTTTGGTGGACATGGAGTAGGAACTTTGTAACTGCCATCAACGATTTCATTCAATGACAGCTCATCCACATGCTTTGCAACATCATGAATATCTGACTTGAGACCACATAGTCCTGATATAAAATGTTCAAGTGCAATTTCGAACTCTGTATAAGTGCAAAATCAAAGAGCTCATACTTCCACTAGGGAAGTAAGAGTACAAAGTAGATGATATGATCCAAACAAGTCATGGAATTCATAGAGGAAAGGTGGCATGAGCCATGAAGAAAACAGTATATCATTTTTTATCACAAACCAACAGAATTAATCAACACAATCAATTTCTAGAGAGAACTTTAACTATATAGATGTACTTTTTTTGTAAAGCACAGAGTAGACAAAGATGAACAGCAGCAGGACGTCAGCCTTGAAGAGTGAAGGAGGGGAAAAGGATACTGTGCTTTGGGCCATAGTATGGCATCTCTCTCAGGTGGGGTCCTTGAGAAAAATGAGTGCAAATGAGGATGGAGGGTTTCATCAGCTCTGTTCCAAGGATTTTGTTTAATCCGCCCTGTCGTGAGCCTTGTAGAGTAGAATGGTGAAAACAACTGTCATTGTACAGAAGCATATGGAGTAATTTCGTATCCTTTGGGCTCCAGAGTGCAACACAGTAAATCAAAAACCCTACAAACAACCCCCTCTTACTCCTACTTTCTAAAGCGTTCCATGTCAGAGTCCCAGGGCAGTCATCATCTAGATTAATGTTTCCCAACGAAATATGCGAAACATAGCCCATCAAGAGAATGGGTTAGCAGTGCACTTATCTAGGCAGCTATGCAACTGGGGATCCCTTTTTGCTACTCGAAATTGGCACTTTGACTCATTTCCTTTTTGGATATTACTTTCTTCAGCTCCACCCCCATCTATCATGTCAGGTGCAGTACCGCCTTTCCTAGAGCCTGTCCAAGGTCTCAAACTAGATTGCACTATTCCTTTCCATGGGTAACATGAAACTTCCATATCAACCTCAGTTACAATGAGGCCAGCTTCAACTAAGTCTTATGAAGCAAAGAGGAAGGATGCCTTCATGGACTATTGGGAAAATCTCAATCACAAGCAAAACTGTCGTCTCCTCTTTGAAAATGGAGTTTTGGGCTAAAGTGAAAAACAAAAAAAAGTTAACAAAAAACATGCATGGTTGGAATTGTGGTAGATTGTAAGGGTGTGAAGAGATGTAAAAGGAAAATCTGTAAAAAATGTGTAAAAAGGGAGATGATGATGTTAGAAATGTAAAGAGGAATGTCAACAATATAGCGAATAGAGGCTAAATAGATAGACTTTTTGAAAAAAAGTGTAAGTAATAATATGGAAAAAGGAAAGTTGTTATAGCTGGTTAAATGTCACATCAAATAAAGCTAATGGTAAAAAGTGCCTTTTGCACCTACAACATTTATCCTCTCCTGATTTTCAACCATATGGGTGCACCTCCACAAATTCTATCTCACCTCAATAGTGAAGCTAATGATTGTCCATCATATAATTATTTGGATTGATCTCTAGTTATGGAAAGAAGTTTATATTTATTTTACTTCGTTATTGTTAGAGATCTCTAACACAGGATATTTATTGTCAAATTGGCACCATGCCACATCAGATTCCTATTCTAATGGGAAGCCTCTTCCAACTACAATATGGTTCCGTATGACTCCAGAACTGTTCCCTAAAAAGAAATCCTAAAAGAACTGGGGATATGTATATTTCTGGAATCCTCCTCTATACAGGAATCCTTATTCTATCTGCGTAAGGATTGCATATCCTTCATGCTCAACTATAAATACATCAGGTATGTACCCTCTTAAAAAAAACTCTCTTATTATTCACATCCCCTACTAAGGTCCCTTATTAACTTATTATTGTGCCCGCGCCAAGACCACCATTGGCGCCTTCTGATGTTTTCTTTATCATGCAGGATTTTTATCCAGAATTATCTAGAGAGTAGGTTTGAGTGTGACCCAAACATTGACGTCATCTGTGGGAATCGAACCCACGACCCAAACATTGATGCCGTCTGTGTTAGGGATCTCTAACATAGGATATCTATTATCTAGCTAAGACCACGCCATGTTAGATTCCTATTCTAATGGGAAGCCTCTTCCAACTATAATGCGGTTCCGTAAGACTTTGGAATCATTCTCTAAAAGAGAATCCTAAAAGAACTAGAGATGCGTATTCTCCTAGAATCCTCATCCCATCTGCGTACGGATTGTGTATATTCCTCATGCTCAACTATAAATAAACCAGGTATGTACTCTCTTAAGAGGCTCTCTGAGAAAAAAACTTTCTCTTTATTATTCACACTTCCTACTAAAGTCCCTTACTGACTTCAGCGTCAAAGTGCTCAAGCCAAGATCACCTTGGTGCCCTCTGATGTTTCCTCTATATTGCAGGATCCTTATTTAGGATTACCTAGAAAGCATATTTGGTACCGTTTGTGGGAACCAATCACATGATTGTTATTGATTTCAAGGACTAATTACACGGTTTACAAATTCCTGTTTTCTCACCCAGTTTCTCATTCTCTAATTTGGATAGGTCAGCAGGAAACAAAATCCGGAGAGGCCAACAAAAACTAAGCCACTTGCTTGCAAAAAGGCTTCAATTACACCTACAAGAGAACTACAAAGTTACTAGTATCATTCCCTCCCCCTCCCTCTTTTATTGTCATCTATCTATTTATCCATCAGTATTTACATAGTATGATTTGAGCTACGATTTGACACATTGTGAAGTTGAATTAAAAGTCTTGCATAGTCTGTTAATTGTTTAGACAGCGCGTGAATGTTAAGTGATGCATAATCTATAGGGATACCTGAACTCTTGTCAACCATTCTGTTATAGAAAACCCTTGCCCTATAATTTTTAAAATTGAAAGATGACTAGTTTCTAATTTTTAGTGATTTGCAGGAAACGTCTGATTTTTTGGGTCTTATATGGTGGTTAGGAGAGAAATCCAATTGGTTACACGTTTGCCATGATTGACTTTGACATATTTAAATGAAATTCAATTGGACCATCATATTTACTAATAGGCTTTTGAGTTTTGCCCTTTCAAGTACCCGTCACCTAGTGGTCGACTCTACCTCGAGAGAGAAATCTACCTACCCATTCCCCAATGTCTTAGTCAGTGAAAGGAAGAGTCAAAAACTAAGAGCAGAACGAACCATCGAACAAAACAAAACATAAAGTTTTTTTGTGGACCCATTTTCTAATTCGAGTTCGGATTCTAATTGGTAGATGAAATTCAATATGTAATGTCTGATTTTCTTTGGATGCAAGAAATTCGGACAGAAAGAAAGCGTATCATATTCTCATCTGTCCCAACAGAACAGGCTTGGACTTTGTACGAGAGAAACTTAAGGTAAGCAAGTGCTAGCGCTTTCATCTGCAAAATCCAATATGATTACCTCTTTTCCCTTATGACTACATTGTTTATTTATGATTTAATTTTTGCATGGCATCTGGCTGAGTAAAGATAGACTTAGACTAACCCCTGCTTGAGGTTGGAATCAGTTGGCTTCTGGGTTATGAATAATGGTTGTCAGTATCTGATTGTTGACTTCTAGTCGTAATTTCTACTAATTGTCGTCCATGACATAGCGATTTGCACCAGTCATTCTAGTTGTGTAAATGATGCCAGCAATTGGGAATAGAATTCTATTCTTTCAAACTGATTTATGTCACTCAATTAATCATTCATTGAATGAGTTGCAACATATGAAGTGTTGGAAAGTGATTTACATCCTTAAGGCACCTTGAATATTGTTAACACATAAGGCGGACCCAGTATTTTTAAAATTGCATGATGTCGCGAAAGGCAGATCCGTTGCTTCTAAATTTGCAAGATGTCATGAAAGGCGGATTCGGTATTTTAAATAGCAGGATGTCAGGAATGGCGGATTCGGTGTTTCTGAGATTGCATTATATATTTCTAAGTCGCAGATCCGGTGTTTCTAATATTGCACTATATATTCCCAAGAAGTGGATCTGGTATTTCTAAGATTGCATTATATATTCCTAAGAGGCGAATCCAACATTTTTGAAATTGCATTATATATTCCCAAAAGGCAGATCTAGTGTTTTTGAAATTGCATTATATATTTCTGAGTAGCGGATTAGGTGTTTCTGATATTACATTATATATTCTCAAAAGGCAGATCCGGTATTTCTAATTTTGCAAGATGCCACAAAAGGCAGATCCGGTATTTCTAATATTGCAAGTTGTCGTGAAAGGCAGTTCCGGTATTTCTAAAATTCCAAGTTGCCACGAAAGGCAGATTCAGTATTATTTATTGTTTTGAACCAATAAATCAAGATATCCAAGCGCTATCCAATTTATTTACCATTTTATTATGATTAGATGAATATTGTTCAATTTATAATTATTATGAGATGCAACTTTGAATATTTGAAATTGAAAAATTCATTGAAAATATTGGTTATACAATAGCTTTCATTGAACATTTTAAATCACATATATGCAGATTGAATGCAATGATATATACAATGTTTTAGCAACTTGTCTTCAACAGGATCAACACCAAGGCTCCAAAAAACAAGGCTTGTCAACTACAAAATCAATGGAAGATATATCCCAAAAGCTTGAACATCTGAGGATGTATTATCAGTAAAATTCTCCTTAACTCATTATATGTCAATTGAATATTGACAGTCAGTGCGAAGAGTTTTTTCTTTTCACTAAATTATCTTGTTCTATCATTACTCTTTCTAATGGAATTTGAAGCAGGGAACAAAAGTGTGGTCTTAGTAAACCACCAAGTTTGGCAATAGCCATTGAAGACAAAATGTGGTCTTAGTAAATCATCTGGCAGGGTAATAGCCATTCAAAACATGATCTTAGTAAACCACCCGGCTTGGCGAAACCGAGGAACAACTCGATTGAGTTGTCCATGTTCCAGCTCAACCGAGATGAAGAATGTGCTCAACTGAGTCACCAATATTCCGGCTCAATGGAGCCGAAGAGGACACTCAACTTAGTTGATGAATTCTTAGTTCAACAAAGCGACTTAATTTTTATCTTGCAGGAAATTGATACGTCAACACTACAGTCCAACGGGAGCCATCTTTGTAAAAATGTGGTCTTAGTAAACCATCTGGCTTTGTAATAGCTGTTGAAAACAAAAGGTGCGGTCTCGCAAGTAGCAAGGACGCACAATATGGCACAAACAAGGACAGTAAAGTAAGCATAAACAAATGAGTAAAAGCCATTTAAAAAAAAAAAAATCGGTATGCGGCTCCAGAAGCTTGAGCGTTGCATCCCAGAAGTGTCATTCACAAAGAAGCATGTAGAAGCATCGTCTAAAATAAGGGGCACTATAACAATGGAAGCATATCTCCATAAATTGAACCTAATGAAAGTATCCACAACAGATCAAGCCCATTAAAAGACGGGTTTCACCATATCTCCTTGAGGGAAAGGGGGGATAGTGTTAGGGATCTCTAACATAGGATATCTATTGTCTAGCCGGCATTACGCCATGTCAGATTCTTATTATAATGGGAAGCCTCTTCAAACTACAATATGGTTCCATAATACTTCGGACTTATTCCTTAAAAGGAAATCCTAAAAGAACTAGGGATGCGTATTCTTCTTGAATCCTCCTCTAGACAGAAATCCTCATCTCATCTGCGTACAGATTAAGTATATCCCTGTATATATCCCCCATGCTCAACTATAAATACATTAGGTATGCACTCTCTTTAAAAAGCACTTTGAGAAAAAAGCTCTCTTTATTATTTACACCCTCTACTAAAATCCCTTATTGACTTGAGAGTTGAAATGCTCACACCAGGACCACCCAGGTGCCCTATGACATTTTCTCTATATTACAAGATCCTTATCCAAGATTACCCAGAGAGCAGATTTAGAAATGGCCCAAACAATTATGAACTTTTATTCATAATTTCTTTTTTTTTAAATCTTTTTGTTTTACATATAAAATTTTTGATAAAAATGATATTATATCCAATAAAAACAATATCATTTTTTTCAAGCCATTGATTATTAGATTTCACCCATAAAGAGAACACTGGTCTATACCAATAAAAAATGAAGCAAGTACATTGAGAATGTTAGATCGAGTCTATAACGACCATAGCATTCAAAGTAATCGAGCTTGCAAATTACATTATAGAAGAACTAGAATGCAAGTATGGCAAATTTTTTTAGAGAAAGAGGTGAATGAAGATGAATATTTACTTAAGAAAATAAATATATATATATATATTTAATTAAACCATTACATTCTTTAAAGAAAATTAGGGCAACAAGAAGAAAATAGTCAACCCAGAGTAATTATTTCATACCATAAATGTTATTTACACTAGTGGTTGAAGCAGGGCTCATGAAACAACTCTTTGACAAGAATGAATCATATTTACTCTTTACGGCAGCTTTACAGAGTCTCTTATCGCCTCGCCTTCCATCGCCGATTATCTTCTGCTTTACTACTCTCGATTTCTCTGAGAGAGAGAGAGAGAGAGAGAGAGAGAGAGAGAGAGAGAGAGAGAGAGAGATAAACCAACTGATCTTGAAAAAAAAAATGAAACCACAGTGCATAGGGTATCACCACATTTTACCATATATTTAAACTATGACCTCTTGAGCAGGTCACAAATTAGATGTGGATTTTTTTTTCTGCATCATTGAATGGATACATTATAAATGATTCTAATTTCCCTGCAAGCAGTCCTACAGGGAACTGTCTGCAAGTATTTGATTTGCAGCATGTTTCACGGCCATGCATACACACCATCAAATTGTTTACATAATTGTAATCTATGGAACCAGAATTCATAGCAAAGCATAACTGAGGTGGGCCACAACAAGGAAAACATTTGAGAAGGAATGTCTGTAGTGAACTTCCACCAAGGTCCACCTAACAAATAAAAAGGGAACTTTTAGAATTATCTTTCTTTATTGCAGAATAAAGATTTGGCCATCTAAATTTTCACATATGCTTTACAGTGAGGCACATTTAAAAAAAAAGAGTCGCAATCTGAACTCAATTGTTTCACTTGTTGTGGCTCCACATGATGCTGTAAAGGCACATCCTGCAAAATATAGTGATGTATCTAATGAAAGTGCTGGATTCAGAGAAGGGCATCACATTTTGCTCCACATTTTTTGCTCAAATGATCGCCTAGAATTTTACTCCTAGGGGACCAGTGCTCAATAGAAATAGTATGACACTTGGAATGTAAATTCTTATCAGCCCAGGGTGTACCTTTTGAAAAAACAATGGGAGTGATATTTTATGGTAAACTTAGTGAAAAGAGAGTATAGCACTGAAAGAGTATAACACACCTTTTTCTTCTTTGGGATTACAATTAAGGGTTTAGCATTGACATATATCGCAGGAGAAGTTGGCATTTTCTCACTAATGGTAGGAAAAAAAAACATTCAACAAGAGAAAAGTTGTGCACGAGATGGCAGAACTACACAGATAATGCAATCATATGAGACAGAAAGATTACCAAATATAAGAGAAACTGCAAAAGTAAAATTTATACAGTTGAACATGCAAAACAAAGATCAGAAACTACACACCATACAGAGGCATGCTAGTTCAAGTTGGAGACTCTGAAATGGAAAGAGAGAGGCCAAAAAGAACATGGATGTAGGTAGACCTATAGTCTAACTGACAATAAGATTCATGACAGAAATGAATGCTCCAACAGGATTCATGAAACCAAGTAAAATTAGTTATCCTAAACCTAAAGCATAGAATGCAACAATGATTATGAGCTGCTATGGCTGGTTCTGACCATGCTAGAGAAACTGTGTTGTGCATGGTAAACAAAAGAATTGGAGCATATTGCCAAACAAGATCCATGATCAAGCACCAGTTTTGGTCTTTGTATGTATATATTTTTTTAATCTTAAGGACAATATTAGACTTGGTATGATCGTTATGCATATGAAAATCTGCACGTAATCAAAGTCTTAGGGATAAATGAGCAGAGGATTATATGAAAACAGCTGCCACAAGCTTACAAGCAAAAACATGAATGAGAAACACGAAGAAAAGATGGACTTGGCAATGAAGAATGGTGATCTTGGCAGCATAATGAATAAAATGGCCATGTAGCTCCTGAAAGAAATGCATAGTCAAACTAGCAAGGAGCAGTGAAGAAAGTAAACACAGGTTGGGCATTCCTCAGTTTCTCATATGGAACTCACGGATCCCTTAAGAGAGTCCACTTCTGCATTTTGAATCATTCAATGATCAAAAAGTCACCTTACCAGCAGAGATGGATTTTGAAGTAAATTCACCGTTCTCAGTCATAATATCACAATTCCTTGCTCTAGCAAGGCTTGTGAAGACCTCTGCTTGAGCCTTTCTAGGTCTCTTAGAACAAGAATTGCCATACTTTGAAATTTTTTCTGCTCTCTGGTGCTGCAGTCTGCTGTCACAGTTAGGCAAAGAGGAAAAAGAATTATTTGCCTCCCTAGCTTTAAAAGAATTGCCACAGTCTTCAATTTGGCAGTTGGAGACCAAGCCTTCATGCACACCAAGCTCAAAATCAATTCTTTTACTTTGTGAAACCAGGATGTGGTCTGGATCTGTAATAGCATTTTTTTTTTCTGCCATCAGAAAAAATGCACACAAAATCAGTTAGAACTTACAATTAACAAAGCCTACCATAAGATTTTGAAAATGAGAAATTGCAGAGAAAAACCAAGCTTACAACAGTCAAGGCAGTGTCCAAATTTGCATAAAATAACAGTGCATGTAAGGGTTGAAAATTAGAATAAAACAAGGTATGCAACAAAGGAAACATCTTGGTTAGTGAATGACAGTAAGAACTACATAAATCATATCTTTAAGTGTATGTTGGTCAAATAGTCAAACAGTTACTACAGACAGTTAATAAAAACACACTGCATGACAAAGGTGAAAACTCTGAAAAGCAAACTGGACGTAAGAATAATGAAAATTGAAATTGAAAAGATCTCTACGCATAGAGGCCATCTTCTTTAACTATAAGAACACGATTTGTCTCAAACATCTCCCAGACAAAAATATAAATATTGTTGAATTCTGAACAAGGCAGTGTTCCCATTATCGATATTATCGATGATATTATCGTCGATAATACCGTTCTCCCCAATCAGCGATAAAAAACCCAACTTAAAAACGATAATGTCGGAACTTTACCACAAACATCGATATTATCGTCTATTTATCGATAAATTCTCATCATATCGCGAAATTATCAATAATATTGTCGGTAAGGGAACCGATAATATCGATTCGAATGAAACGGGAGGGGACATTCGGACGCTATGATTGTCTCGGACCCCCAAAGCTAATTTGTTCTTCTCCAAACCCTCATTCCCATCTTCCATTGGCAAAAACAAAAACTCCTTTTGTGATTTAGCGTGGGATAAACAACATTTTCAAGATCAAAATCGAATTTTTCCATTCAGATGACTGAAATCTGTCAAGGGATGAAAAATCAATTTTGATATTTTTTTCATATATATATATATATATATATATATATATATTTGTTTCAAATCGAATGCTTGCAACATATAATGTATTTACAGCTTTGATTTATACTAATTTAGACAACAAAATCTGTTGGATTTGTAGAGATTGGGGATGAACACATGAATTGGGGAAAATCCCCAAATCGTTTAATTCATCCCAAATGAACAACATCCATGCACAGTTACCAAGTCCGTAGTTGAGTAGAGATCGGACTTTAAACCTTCAATTTGACTTCCAATCCAAGGTTAACTTTGAAAAAAACATTTGTTTATCGTTGGAAAAACATTTATTTTCGAACGATCAAGATAAAAGAGAATATTTTTTCCTCAAAATAATGGCTGCATAAGACATTACTCAGGCCTGGCAATATGAAGCCCTTTTCCTATTGCTGTGACTTAACTCTCCAATCACACTGATTTTTAACCACATAACAGCGATGACAAACTTGATCACTGGAAGGTATATCACAAATGTATAACAGTGAGACCCACGATCTACTGAAACTTTGATGAAACATTTGCTTTGAATGATTTGCCACATATGCACACATAAAGCATGCACAACCACATGTATATTTTAAAAAAGGATATAAGCAGAAATTCAAATTGTTATACACTTAAACTAAATGTGATATTACTCAAGTTGCATTTGTATTGCAAAATTTATGGCCATGACCCAAAAATAACTGAAATCAACAACAAACTTGGATGCACCGACAGAAAAAAATTGGAAGGGAATCATTACATTTATTCTGGACCCGATTGATACAACCACCTACATTCACAATTGTGTAAATCTGAGCTCATATCCACAAGATTATATAATAAATATCATGGTCAGCCTAGATCTAAAAATGACGGTACCAAAAGGGTTCACATAAGCATTTAATGTGAACTGCTTCACAGGAGAAAGATGATACATATGCATCGTTGCATACAACTCATATACATAAACAGATCTTTGGCCTGGGTTTAGCCCTGCACCATCGAGAATTTCTGGAAGGGCCCCCTCTAACCCAGGGTAAGGCCCTAAAAAAAAAAGTGTGCATGTGTATGAGTGGCGTCAGCCAAACCAGCCAGCATGGGGACAGGCTGAGGACTTTCAACCTGGATTCCACCCAAATCTTAACCTAACCCAACCCAAGTTTCGAGCATGCACTCCCTACAGTGACAAGCAACTTGTCAATGTAGAACTTATTAAAGAGTACACATTTTCAAATATTTGATCCTAACATGATTTGAATTGCTTGTGAAATCCTCGGGGAGTCCATAATAAATGCATGAAGTGCTATTGCAAACTTAATAATTAATAGGGAAACAAATGTTATCTAGTGATTCACCTGAATATGGGATCATATATTCAGTTGATATTTCTTATTTATAGTATTACGTCATATCAGGACCAACGGGACAGACTGATCAAATGAGCCCCAAATGCACAAAGAAGGCAAGCAAGAGCAAGGGACGTGAAGTATAAACATGGAAATGGCTTTACCAAGATGGATTTCTTCACTAAATCATTTGGGAAACAGATATTGTTACTTGCCTCTGGTAGAAGAGGTGCAAGCAGCAGCAGCAACGCTTGCATAGTTAGAACCCTTGGCTGACTGCAGGGCGAAATCCAGAGATTCAGCTTCTTCAACACCAGCCTCTAGTCCATGAAAACCTTTGGAGGTCAGAAGTTTGGGGACTAGGATGTTCGCAGGCAGAGGCATCTCAACTGCATCCATGGTAACAGATAAAAGGAATAGACGCGACACGTTATAGCCAATGGTGCTCCAAATAAGAAGTAAAAGGGCAAGTCAAAGGAAAAATCTGTAGAGAGATCCAGATCCACGTCTTCTACATCCATGAATTGGGAAGGATTTCATACGAAATCTGGGATCCTTTGGCACGCAAAGGCTTTTTTTTGCTGCAGTCGCCGCAGCAATCAGCATATGAATATTCCAGAGCAGAACGACCAGGATGGAGAGTTGGGAGAAGAAGAGAGGGAAAAGACGGGCTCTCCTGCCGGTGAGAAATGAGGCTTGTACTGTTAGGGCTGAAAGGAACGGGAAAAGCGAAAGAGAAGCAAGGGCAAGTTGAGTATATATAGTTTTCGGGAAGAGAGAGCCGGGGGACACACCCCCAACACCTCCCGACGCCGTTTCCTCCGTTACGCGAATATTCCGTCGCCTCTCGCCTCGGGCCCACGTGGCAGACCTTCTCGTCGGGGTTCATTCAATTGTCAGGTAAAAGACGATTTTGGTAAAGCAGATTAAAGAGCGTTTATGACTACTTAGGGCTTGATCGGTGCCCGGAAAACATTTCCATCGAAAGCTCATTTTCTTCCCTCTAATGGAATTGGTTCCATCCATTCAAATTGGTGGAATTTCATAAATCCAAGTTATTTTGATGATTTCATAAATCCAATCCAATTATTTTATATAGTATAATTTATTTAATTATGATATCAAAAGTCATTTTAATTAAAATCTTGTATAAATTGTACCATTTAATTTCACTCAAGTTAAAATGTTGCAATAGTTTATAAAATCATTCATCCAAATGAAAAGAATATTTTAGTAGGTATAAATATTTAATTTGAAAGCTTTAAAATTTATGGATTAATTACATAATTTTAATATATTAATATTCACCCTTGAATAATTATAACCCATGTAAATCTTTGATTTGGATGAATTTTGAATTTCTAGATAAACAATTTATTTCAAATGCAACGGTCGTATTGAATTTAATAAAATCGTAAAGATGAACCCTAATTTAAAAGATTACCACCAAAGTGGAACTCTATATCTGGCGGAACCAACATACACATAAAATCAAACTTCTAGATAACTAAATTTTTTTGATTTTGGACTTGTCCAAACAGGTGTCTCACACACACACACACACACACAAAATCAGCTTTTTAAGCAAGTAAGATTAAGCCCAAACAGGTCACACACACACACAAAATCAGTGTTTTAGGTAAGTAAAATTTTTGATTTTGGACTTGTCCAAAATCAAAAATTTTACTTACCTACAAACACATAAAATCAGCTTTTTAGGCAAGTATAATTAAGCCCAAACAGGTCACACACACAAAAAATCAATTTTTTAGTTAAGTAAATTTGTTTAATTTTGGACTTGTCCGAAAAGGTCATAAATAAAAAGAAAAACACTTTCAAGATTTTAAAAGCACTTTTAGCCTTCTCAAATGCAAAGCTTAACAGGACCCTAGTCATGCTGGGACAATCTAAGCTAGAGTTGTTTTATGTGGCGGTGGTTAATAAGCTGATAAATTAGGCATCTACATTGCTGGACGAGATACAGAACTTTATTTTAATTTTTAATAGCTTTTTTTTAAAAAAAAAATCTTGTAGATACTGCTTAATAGAAACAAAGCAAAAAAGATGACAATAAAAATGATATCACCTGCAGGGAAATGCTAATATGTATTTTATAATACCTTATTTAAAAAACTCAAAATTAAGAAACCTTTGAATTACTGTTATTCATTATTTTTCTTTCTTTTTCTGTATTTCATATGTTTCTAAATTAAATATAGGGTCAAATATCAAATCAAGTAATTTAAGCATGCAAAATCATTAGTTTTTGCTCTGTCCAACTATACCCTTCAAGTAAAGAATCTTGATTTTTGAATTCAGAGCCTCCGCACCATACCAAAGAACATCTACAGCTAATCCAGTCCCATTTCATGCCGAAGGCTCCCTCGTCCGGCAGCCGAGGCAAGCAGCAGTTCTACCATATGTCCTGCTAATACGCAGATATCACGAAAATATCTACACGGAATATATAGATATAGATATAGATAGAAGAAGGGGAGGTGGGGGAGGGAGGGGGAGAGCGAGTGAGAGAGAGAGAAGTTTATTTTACACACCAAGTTGTTGCAACTAGAACTAGAATCATTAAAAATAAAAAATAAAAAAAATACAACTTTTCAAATTGGATTTCAATGCAATTACACAATATGCGAGCAAGCCGCGTGTCTAACTGAATCGGATCGAATTCGCCAACAGTTTGAATGAACTGCAGCTCAAATGGGCCGACCAACTAAATACCAATTGCCCGGTATTTAAATTTTAAACAATAATTAACTTGACGCTGGCAAACCATGGTTGTCCAATGCATGACGCATCAAACTGCCACCCATGCATTATGTTAGCGTAGAAAACAACAGAATTACTAAATGATTTATCTCTGTGAGCTTTACATCAACCAAACAACCGAAGTGTCACATGTACGGCATTAGAACCACTGAAAAGGTTATACCCGCCACAAAGTACTGATCTCAGCTCCTCAACTGCTAAACCAAAATTTTCACATATTGGTCAAGCACAGTATTGAACAGCTGACACCTGCAAAAAAAAAAAAAGAATTTTAATCAGTTGAAAGGATCAAGTAATGTCATATGTATCTGCGCCACTAAATGATCAATAAAAGTGTTAAAACTGAATGATTGCAACTCAATAACAGTGTCAAGTGAAAGTGAATGATTGTAAAACTCTCTCCCTCTAACATTTTTAATTGATGTGCTCCACCAATACGATCAGTGGAAATATTCAATGCCATTTCCTAATTAAGGCATGTGGAGAAAAGAAAACAATTCATAAAATAGTGGAACAGAAGAAAAAGAGTCAAGCAGCTGACCTCAATTGGTTTGTGTGTGTCAAGTGAAAATAAATGATTGCAAAACTCTCTCCCTCTAACATTGTTAATTGATGTGCTCCAACAATATGATCAGTGGAAGTATCCAATACCGTTTCCTAATTGAGGCATGTGGAGAAAAGAAAAAATTCATAAAATAGTGGAACAGAAGAAAAAAGAGTCAAGTAGCTGACCTCAATTGGTTGGTGAAAGGCTCAGCTAATGTTAGATACAAAGAACCATTTGGAAATGAGGAAAAGAGGGTGGAAAGTCCACCCTTCTTGTCCACACCTTTTGATACTATTTAACATTTTAACTATCTAACAACCCTACTTTTCCTCATTATTACATATATTTTCAATCATTATTTCTCATCTTTTTATACAAAAAGTCTACCTATTTATCCTTTATTTACTTCATTTTTATTCATTATCTTTTATCACGTTATAGTATTTCCTTTCTTTTCCCTCACTTTCTCCAAATTCCTTTTTTCCCCACCTTTTTTCTTCATTACCAAATGGAGTGAATAAAGGTTCACGGAAGCACTTATTATATGAGTTCTGCTGAATGAATTTTTATATTAAACTTTTATCCACTCTATATCCATATTGAAATAATAAACTGTGTTAGGTCACTACTCCGCAAAAGGAAAGAGTTCCACACAGAAATCTCTCTACCAGATCAACATCTAAATAGAGAGTGAAATTATATCCTCCCGTATTGACACCATTTCAGAAAATAAATGACTTGCAGAAATTCCCACCCAGTTGCCTTTTCCAGTTTCAAAGCACTTTCTCTTCAAATCTCACATAAAATAATGTAAAGAAAGTTCCAACCTGTCAGTTGCTCTTCAGATGTCTCAAATCATAAGAATAATTAAGTTCCGCTCGAAATCTTGCACAAAGTTCATCGACAGCTTTCTTATAAATCCACTAGAAGAATAATCAATTAATGCACAAACAGAGAGAGAAAAATACAGTAAATAACAGCAATTAATACCATTCATGGAGCCAGGGATAGACTCAAAGGAATTAACTTTAAATTTTAAAAAAAAAAGGACCAGAATTTCAGCAGGTTGCCCAGGTTTTGTGAAGGATCAAGAAATTTTGCATCAACATTAAATACTTAATTACAAAGAAATACCATGGAACTGCATAATATTTGGTGCATCCAAAATCCAAATGTGTGCTTTTTCCTTTATTCAAAGAACATAAACACATGCTTATTCAAGAAAAATATCTGTATTATAAACTTCCTGGGACTAAATGAGGTAATTAGTTACCTGATTGGAGTCCCGGGTGCATACAATGGATTCTTAACAACATACTCTACGTATATGTTGTAGATGTACTTCAGTGATTCCTGAAGATCACCCATCTTGGGATGGGTGATCAAGACAATCTGCTCAAGGAAAAATTCACAATCACATCATATGCAAATAGAGTAAATTTTTGCTCTTAGGAGGGCTCAGCACTTCATGATCTTACAATCGAAACAATGATTTATGAGTACTATATGACGATAGTATTGCTATTAAAATCCTATTGATTATATTTGAATCTACTGACCAGAATCTCCAGCTGAATCTCATGAGTTGTTAAATTTCAGAAATGGTTTAATTTTTGCACTGAAATTAGAGATGAATGTGATCAACGTGCACCAATCATGATAAAGGAAATTATATTGGATGGCTGTAAAGCCTGCCACATTTTATACAGTAGAATCTTAGGTAGAATCTTAGGCAGTCAAGAACAATACGTCTGTAGGATGAAGGGACACAAGAAGGTGTGGAAAGGTCAGAAAGGAGGAGATTTGTAAAAAGACTGAAGACAAATTGGTTGGGCTAAGGGTATTGTTCATGATAGAGTGGTAATGGTGTAACAAGATTCCTGGAGTTAACCCCAGCTAGGTGGAAAAATTTTCATGAAGATGGTAATGAAGATTTATCTATCAAAAATGTGCTAATTTATCAAAAAAGAATAATAGCTTGACAAAACATTACTTCCTTTTCCAATTTGTAACCATTTTGACCCTAAGAATGTTAGTGCATATAATCTACCATTACAAGGCTCTCAATAAAAAAAATGCTAATGCGCCATCATTAAAAGCATCCAACATACAGGCAACAAAAATAGTTGACGTGAAAGGTTATAGCACAATGCTCAAGTGAAATGAGAATAGGCTGAGAACACTGAAACTTAACTGTTTTCACAAAGCTGCCACCCAACAGTAGACCAACCTCACTTGTAAAAACCTCAAACCATACTGAACCAAACCCTTCAGGATCGACTTGGGTTCACATTCTGAGTTAACTTCTACTCCAATTTATTTGGTTTAAATTTTAGGAATGTAACTAATCTATTATGTCTAGTTAGATTTCTGAAAGGGTTATGTCCTATGACTAAAGCCTTTTGGGGTTCAAAACATGATCCAACAGTACAGTTTCCCATGAATTTCAATTTCAACTCCCCCCATGTTTTATATGAGAGATTGATTGGTTATAACTGGCACCATACTCCAATGATAGATCTCAATGTTTGTCCACACCATCACATGCCCATGAAAAGAAAATTCAGAATAAGAAATTTGTTTAAACAGTTATGCTTTATAGAGAGAGAGACATTGAGTTACAGGAGTTGAGAGTTAAAAAGCCACCATACAATGAAGAAAGGATTAGGAGTAAAAAAAAGCCACAGAGATAAATGGATATAGGTAAATAAGATCAAACCTATCAATTAGTGAGCATCATCACCACATGGTGGAGGAAGATTTACAAAATCTGTCAACTGTAAGTATTGCATGATGCCATGATCACCGCATTTTGAGGGGAAATTTAAGAGTCTGTATGTTTTATGTGAAGAGTTGAGACCAGACTAAGACTACATCTGAATAAGAAATATATAATATCCTTATCCTTTTTCAGTTAGCGATCATTGACACACTCACCAGACAATCTAAAGACACATTAATGAAGATGCTCACTCCTAACCAGACAATCTAAAGACACATTAATAAAGGATGGAAACCTAAGATCTTTGATGCAGTCATTACTAACTCGATCCTTGTATGTCTGGAAATTCTTGTTACTAACTCTATCCTTGCGTGTCTGGAAATTCTCATTTACACTCCAGCCATCCTGTGAACATGATATTTGTTTACTGCCAAGCATTCTTTCCCATCAAATGTGGATGGTCTGGCTATGATATAAAACTTTCTTTTACTAGAATTCATTTGCTGCAATCACATTAGCCTTTAAAGGGAAAACTCCAAAATGGTCACAATCTTTTGGGGAAAAACCAAAAATACTCACAACCCTTTGAAAAATGGTCACAAAGGTTTTCTAAATTTTTCCAACATGGTCACATAAGTTTTCCTCTACTAAGAGTCCATTAAATTAAACAGTACAAAGATAGAATTAACTTTGAACTAAAAATAATCTCTTACCCATCTCATTTCGTATATGTCAAAAGTATATATATACCTTTATCCTATTTCCACCGTACTTTTAAACATGTACTTTGGTCACACATTGAAATGAGAAGAGGTTAATAAAAGGCCAAATTTGTCTTTTCATCGTTAAATTTAACAGGCTGTTAGAGTAAAACCATTGATACTATTTTAGAATTTTTCAGGTAGTTGTGACAATTTCTGACTGTTTTGGAATTTTCCCTTACAAAGCACATCTCCACTAAATCATCAAACCCTCATTCTATGTACAGGCAAGTTCTTTCCCAATGTTGCTGCTCTCCTGAATAACAATTCAATTAGAGAATTGTTATCAGAACTGAACTGGAGGTAAAACCAGTCAAGTTTCTGGTCCAGTTTGAAGTCATTCAACTGTCTGTTTCAACCAGTGTTCTTAAAATCGATATTATCGTCAATAAGATAAATGTACTGAAAAAGAAATTATCTATGGTTTCCCATAAATAAATATTGATTTTATTGGAAGAAAATGTCAATATTATCATGAGTGTATGGTAGATAATATCAATTCAGACATTGTCTTGCCTCTTATCCCTTTGAAACCCATTTTCCTTTCTCAAAACCTTTATTCTCATACAATATAGGAAAATTCGAAGCTAAAAAACTCAGATTTTTAGCATTGAAACTGACTTTTTTCATTCAGATGTTCAAAGACCATGTAGGTACAAAAAATTCATTTTCAACCAACTTTTTGTTGCTTATTTCCTTTGAAATTAATTTCTTACAACACTTTATACATTATAGATTTGATTAGTATAAATTTTAACTGCATTATGCAATAGATTTTACTATCCCTTCTATTTATGTATTTGTATTTATCATATATGTTTCCATTATTCATTCAATGGTGACCTTTTAGAATATATTTTTGTTCAAAATACGTATTTATATTTAAAATAATGTATTAAAAAGTTTCATTGAAAATTTTTTATTTTTTTATTTTTCTAATTTTTTTGATAAAGTTCCCAAAAAAAACGATAATATATCTGATAAATTCGATAAAAAAAATTTTTCAGAGCCACCGATAAATAAGTATTTATCGATATTACAAACACTGGTCTCAACCATTGTGAATTAGTTGACTTGAGAACATTTCATAGAGAAAATTCAATAATAATAAACAGTAACTTCCATAGTAATAAACAGTGATTTCAAGAACCAAACCATGGATATTCAGTTTTAAATATACCTCTTTTACCACAAAGCTACAATGCATAATCTAACTTTATTTTTCACTTTTATTAATAAAACAAAGTTTAGAATTAAAAGAACAGAATTTACTAGACCAGACTAGTCAAGGACCAGTTCCCAGTAGGAAAAGCCAATCTGGTGTCTCTGGACTGGTCCAATTTCAATAAAATGGAATTAGAGTAACAAATAGGTTGAAGTTATTCTCCTCCACTTAAAATTAGCATCCCTTGAGCCAACAAATATTGTGATAAAAGGAAAGGATGACAACCACCACTTTGATACAAGTTAAGCTAATATAAAAGTGCTTCCCGGTAAATACAATATTATGCAAAGCATATGAAGCTTCACAACTGAGTCAGTGTTTCAGTAAGGGATAAAAGGGGAAAGGTTTTGATACTTGAGGGTCAAAAGGTGAACAAAGTTAAAATAAATAGAATTTTTTGGAGTAATGATTGGTTGATGATAGAAATATAGGTTATAATATGGAAAAAGAGAGTTCTTAGAGAAAGGTAAATGTCAACCATCACATAAAAGAGGAGGGGTTTGGAAAAGTTTGGAAATCCCTCCCCATTTAGTGCATATCTGACCAATTTGCTCAAATGTTTAATTTCAGTTCAAAATGCAGTTTACTTGCTTGAGGATGCTGCCTAGCATGACAATAAGGTTCTCAGTTTGTGTCCTTGGCTGCTTGGGTTCAAGTCATGAAAACGACTTTTTCAAAAAATGGAGCTCTGACCACTTACATTCACCCTCCCCAAACCCCATATTGGCAGGACCCTTGTGCATTAAGTACACCTTTTTTTTATTCAGTTTACTTGCTTCATTATGATACATATGACAGCTTCTTGCTGTCCAAATAATCAAGTAAGACAGCTTACTAACCTTTATTCCAGATGGACTTTCCATGAAACTTAACTTGTATGTGTTGGTACGGAAGCTGCGAAAGGAACAACCCTGACCAGGAAACTGAGGCACTCCAAGATTGCCTTTATCCACACTGCCCAAAGAGCAAAAAATGCAAGGCAAAAATGAACAACACTTAAATTAGCAATAAAGCAGGGTGGGTGAAACAATGTCAGGCTACATGATGTATTAACAAAAACAAATGTTCTCAAAATTGTATGATTTAGAAATTGAAGTTTTAATCAAAACTTAGGGAAAACAATTTTAAATCCGATTTAAAGAACACTTCTAAATAAATCTTATTTGATGTGAATCCTACGTTTTACTATTTAATTCATGATTATAAAAATCATATAAATATTTTTATTGTTAATTTTGATTGTCCATGACAAATTACCAATGGTTAGCAATATTTTAAATGAGACCATTTCTTTATTCATCACACGAATTTTGAAATGCGGTCATCTCTTGAACCATAAATTAAGATTCCACCATGTGATATTAACCTCCCACAGTTATTTAGGAAGTGTTTGAATAGGATGTTATGATGTTACCCTCTCTTGAAACATAAATTAAGATTCCACCATATGATCTTAATCTCTGTGGTTATTTAGGAAGCTCAAGAATAGGAAGGTTTCAAAACCTGGATATAAATGGCAAATGATGGTAGTGGGCTTTAGGGATGACGTTAGTTATAAAGTAAATAAAAACAAAACAGAAAGGCTTCTTAGGAAGAATGATAGGGTTAATTGAAAATATAGTTTTGAATATATAAAAGTAGGGTTATTAGCGATAGATAGATATAATTACATATTACATCACATAAATGAGGCCTTTGAAATCATGGATATGGAATTCCTTCATTCAAACACTTAATTCTGTCTAATGAAAGTAAAAATTTACATTGTCACTACCAACATACATTAGTGGTAGGCAAAATAACTCATGTTAGTTTTATGGCTTTGAATTTTCAATAAGCCTTAAGCCATATATGGTTCTTGCCTTAAAAAAATGAAATGAAGAATTCATTTTTGCACAATTATAGCTATCTACTTAGAGCATGATTTTAATTACACCAAAGCAAAGTCATCTTAAAATGAGTCTAACTTCATAGAATACTTCTGTTATTTTAATTACACCAAAGCAAAATAAAATTGTTGATATGTTTCCTAAACTAATCAAATAATGATTCTTTTCAAATGTTAAAAACAATGTTATGATTTAGGTACGATTGTGATACAATGCAATGCAATCTCAATTGTGATTTCTGATATAACGATGATTACAACAATGCTCAGACGTACAATACACTTAAACATTAGCATATCAACTTTCCATAAGGAACAGGTCTAAGAGAAACACTGACAAAGCTGCATGTGTTCAATTCTTTATAATAGGCAAGTGATATATACAAGCACATAGAAGAATTCTGTTTCCTGCAACTCAATTTTATAACCATGTGTGTGCAGATGGAAGGGGTTGAGGAATTCCCTGAAATATACACAATAAAGCAGAAATGAGACAGAAGCGTTCTCTTTCCTGCCACTCAATTTTGTTGTTCTTGTGGTTGGAGCGGTGAGAAGGTGGGAGGGAGTGACAGATGGTTGCCCTGATATATTAGATGCCAACCTTTTAGAAGTGGCATTCATGCACATGGTAACAAGGCATACACATAGTAGCCAAAACAACAATAATACTTTCCAGAATTGCAAGCAAAATAAACAAAAGAATGAAAAAATGTAAGAATTAGCCATTGGAGGTAGGCAATTAAAAAGAAGTGTGACGGCGTGAATAAACAAAGTTACATACGAGGTGGGGTCCATCTTGGAGGTGAAGGATTTGAGGGAGAAGAGAAGGCCAAACATAAGCTTGTGGTCCTGGTGAGGTGTGAGTGTCTTAAGGGGTCTATTCCACTCCCTGTAAAGAAGGCATACACCATTCCTGTTGAATATGTACATCATGTGTGCCTTGTTAGCCCCTCCTAATCCCACCATGTTGCTTCCCCCCCCTGGTGCTGAGGGGCTTATAATCTCAGATCCACCAAAGAACTGCATCCCTTTTAATGTTCTACTCTCTCCTCAGCACTAGTTAACAGCCAGCTGCATCACCTGAAAATATAGGAGACTTTTAGCGTTGCTGAAAAACCAAGCAACAACATATGGGGCACAGAAACTAAGATATAAACAGCATACAAACAGATGGGGAGTAAAAGAGGAATGAGGAACCGACAGCAAGGTGTCAGGCTTAAAAAAGATGCAGCCATGGCTGCAAAACAATGCAGGGATAGGGGCTGCTTTGCCCTCTGAAACTGAGTAGTCCAAATTTACTCAAAACCAGAGAGAGGGAAAAGAAAAATATTGGGTTTATAAGCAGAGTTTAGTCTTGATGAAAGAAGAAGAAAAAAAAAGATTAGCTTTAGGGCAGTAGAGTGAATTTGATTGGAATTGAATTGAATGGAAAGAAAATTAATATTAGCAACATAGGGATGATACTAGCCATAAAGTGAACAAGGTTAAAATATATAGGAGGTAATGATTGAAAACATCAGTGATAATGAAAAAAGTAGGGTTAATATGGAAAGTACATGTCAAATCAACTCTTGGGAAATGGAATTTTCAATGCAATTGAATTCCATGAATTTCGAATCCATTCAACCAATCAAAACCTTATATGCAAAGCCTAGTAAGTTCCCATTCAATGAGCATGCAGGAAGTTTACCACAGGTCCAAAGCAGCGTCTGCTTGACCATCCCAGGCAAGCCACCAGCCCATTTCCATACTCATGCCAACAATAAACCTAAATTTTTGGGAGATTGCACAATAACTAGGCATATTTAGTGATCCAAAACTAGGTGGTTACATCCAGATCTAAACTCAGCTCTGGATGGGATCTAGAGTCAAGTGGCACATTGAAATCCAGAGAGAGATCTGCCTCGGAAGCATGGATAAGAATGGTAGAGAGGGATTCTCCATCCTAAATCTATATCTAAGCTACAAACTACTCTTACACTAAAGAAAAACTACTTTTCCTTGAATGGTCCAAAAAATACAAATGAGGGAGCATATGGGGTGTTTATAGTGAAAATATCACAAAATTCTATACCAGCTCAAAACCCAGTTTGCACCAAAAGTCATGTTTTGAAGGTCCAACATGCTGTACTCAGACTCTAGCATGCTAGTGGATGAGCACTGGGGAACTGGCTGGGGCGGCATAACTTGATGGAACTAGTCCAACTTGCTGTTCCTGTTATCCAGCATGCTAAACCCTAAACCCTACCTGAAAAGCTTAACTGACACTGTTGAGATAATGACATTCAAGTGAGAAGGATTGGTATTGTACGAGTCACCTTTATGCTGTGGATTACTGAATGTTTAGAGCCAACTTGAATATCTTAAGTTCTTAACCAAATCACCATATGACTAAGGACTAAAAATCTACCTAGTGAATTTCACTCAGTCATGAACTGAGTTGAGTTATCAAGTGTTAGATCTGTGAAGGTTACCAATGGCTAATAAATGCAAGTCATGCAATGAAATCACCATCATCATCAAAAGCTGTTTCCCACCTAAATGGGGTCAGTTACATGAATCCTATTGTATTATTCCAGTCGATTTCGGTTATGTCCTCAAAAAGCCCTGGCATTTTCGTATCTTTCATGATGACCTCTAACCAAGTTTTTTCTAGCCTTCCTTTAATTCTCTCATAGCATTCTATTTTGATAAATTCACCATCTTCATCTCTACTACACTCATTTTATGTACATGTTGTTCTTTAACTGCCCAACATTTCACCCACTAAAGAAGAACTGCTGGCAGATTTATTTTATATGCAATGAAATAAACATCATTTATGGAAAATTCAAGCCAAACAATTCCATTTCTCACTTGAAACAAGCCAAACTAGAAACTTCCAAATGCAAACCTTCCTTACTGAAGGCAAGCATTTACATGTTCATTCCATGGTTTCAAAGGCAAATTTAACATGGCATTTATAAACAAACCAACTGAGTTGATTAAGTCAATATGTCTATTAAGCAACAGCAAAAAGTTGAAAAGCACCTGAATGGAGGTGGTTAACAAAAGGATTAAGAATAAAGAACTTATCATTTAATGGAAAGATTATCGAAGCTATAGCAAAATGATGTAATGTCTATTAGAGCTTTACATAGCTAACACGACTGGTTTAGAGAACGCTTCATTAGTAATGAGAATGATGGTTACACAATCCAAATTCAAACGACATCTCCAGAGAATACTATGTTGTCCCACTACTGACATACTCCTTTCTGCAAGTATAAATTTCAATGTACAAATATAAGAATCATTTATTGGTATTTTGCACTAAGTGACAGTGGGAATTCTAATCGCACAGTGTAGATAATGAAAATAGAAAACACACTACATTTGCTTTGAAAAGTGCCTGAGTTCAGACAAGCATCTGAAGATGATAAAGGAAAGCTTGTGGTAAAGCACATAGCTAACGTTATAGAGGGCATTTTTCCACTGATTTTTTTTTTTAAAAAAAAGACCTTTCCATGACAATTTTAGAATAAAGATATTCGAATAGAAGAATATGAAACACACCTAATGAGCAACATGGGAATCACAGTTGAAGTGCAACACAAGCAGAAAAATTTTTCATGATAGTCCCAAGACTTATGCAAGAACAGAAATGTGCTTCATCGAACAATCCAGTCATTTTCTGTGTAGCTGCCAGCTATTTTAATGGATTGCTGACTTCTTTTTTTTTTCTGAACAATGCAATTTGAGAAACATTTAGATGTTCCAGTAAGAAACTTTGTCACATAGCCTCACACATGAGCCCCAGTGGGATGCAGACAATAAGAACTTTCTAAAATGTTAACCATGGAAGTAGCTGCACAATCAATGAATAAATTTAATGACTAAACAACTGGAATTCTCAAAAGTAAAATTACTTAGACCGATCACAAATTTCAAACCAAGCTTGATTGATAGAGAAAAAGAAACTTAGAAGAATTACTGCCAAGTGGATGTCTATTAGTCATTTTATCAAAAACCTGCCATGCCACTGGAATCCATCACAGAGACAACCATAAGACTCTCTTTAGTCCCATTGTTTGGATAGCTAATCCATGTTATATGAGTTGACACTTGAAACTATAATGTGGTAAGGCTTGCAACCTCCAAAATCTTCAACCAATTACATCTGATGATCAAACAAATCCTTCCCAGTGTTCATAATATCTATAAATACCTATTTTTTGTTGGCTAAAAAAAAAAGATATCGTTGTATTTATTGGAGATAAAATTCCCAATAGAAAAATAGGGAAAATTAAGAAATTTTCAATGAAACTTTTTGATAAATTAAGATAAATATAAACAAATATTCAAAATAACTAAGCATATTGATTTTATTATAATTAAAACATAATATTTGCAACAGGATCTCGATTTAGGTTTTTCCCCAAAATTCCTAATTTTTCAAATAAAAAAATCAAAATTTGAAGTGCAAATCACTGTATTTTGTTAGATCTACCATCTTAATGCTATAATTAAACATCAAATACAACAGATTTGAGTTAAATCAGATGATTTGAAGATTTTTCCCAAATGATATGCTCTTCCTCAAAATCAACAAAAAACTCCCAATCTGTTGTTGAATGCTGTTTAAATCTGTATAAAACAGTATAATAACACACTGTATGTTTACAAGTAATTTTGAAAGCAAAAAATAAGAAAAAATTGAAGAAATTTTGATTTTTTTACCTTGACAGTGTCTAATGGTTCAATTAGAAAACTTCGAACTTGATCTTAAAAATGGAGTTTTACCCCTTTAAATCACAAATGGAAGTTTCAAATCTACCTCTTCTATGTTGGAATGGTGATTTTGAAGAGGAAAAATGGGTTTTGGAAACACATGATGCCAAACAGCATCCGAATAACATGTTGTTTCTGCCGAATCAATATTATCGTTTAGAGGCAACGATAAATTCAACATTTCTTCACGATAAATTCAATTATCAATGACAAGCATGACACAAACACGATTTCTTGGGTTGAAAAACGACATACATTTCCAATTGATAGAGTGCATTGACAAAAGCCAAGAGTCAACAGTAACATGCTCTTTGTTAGCTGGGCCGCTGTTCAGAATTACAGAAATCCAGAAGGCCAATATAATGTACTTCTCATATTGGACCACCTTTTAAATCAAGTGAAGAATTGGTTGGGTCCAAATTTAACGCACAAAGAAAATAAACCAATTCATAAATTGCATAAGCAGCAAGAAAAACAGACCCTAGAAAACTTTTATACAATTTTTAGAATCAACTACTACTCTCTAAGGAATCCAAGCTACAGCTGACAGCTCAGCATAGCAAACTATTACCTTCAAACCCACCTCAAAGCACATGATAGAGCATGTTGGCAATTTGCAAGTCCAACTTTCACTTGATTAGTTGCTTCTCCCAGTTCCCATCCTTATTGAAGGTTGGACCACAGGTGATGAGTGCATGTGTACAGCATGTTAAATTCAAGCATAAAACAACCAGGAAGAAAATCATCACAAACGTGGGAAGAAAACCAATCACAAATGGCCTTCCACCCACTAAATATACAGTTTTTATTATAAAATAATTGGAAAAGCTCCATTATCAATAACAGATTGTCCTTATATCAAATGGTCTAGCCCACTTAGCGAACAGTTTGTTTACTTCTGCAGATAAAATGCATGACTAAAATGATGGTGGGATTCCCAAATGTGCTAACTTGGGGTCCCAAAAAACACACAAGCAGTGACTCATTTCATCATGAAATATTTAAGCTGGATGTTGACTAATATCACACTAAAATGCATCCCACAATAATAAAGTCTTTTAAATACAATTCCAGAATGTTACTACTCACATATACATTTTGAAGACCTTTTTCTATCCCCAAACTCTCATATGATCATATATTCTCGAATCACGCTAGTAAAATACTATGAGCATTCATATATAAATTTTGTTCTCATTTGAGCACTCTTGTATGCGAATTTTCACAGAAATTCCACATTTTACTGCCGTCCAAATCTTATGAACCGTTATGCTGACATTATAAGTTCAATAGTCATTTTATATTCAATGCCATATGCACGTGCTTTAACAGTGGGCTCTTTAGCAAGTAAATCACCAAAACCAACAAAAATAGGGCGTAACATGAATAATGAGAAACTCATTATGAACTAGGCAGCAATTCAAGAAACCATTATATAGCCACAAAAATCGATAAAGAGAGAGAGAGAAACCCTGACAAGAGTCCAATTCAGTCAAATATATTCCTACAAACAAGAAAAAGCAATCAACTCCAAACTTCCGAAACACTCTAATACCCTCCAAAAACAGGCCCAGATACGGGCAGAAAAACCCAAGTGAACGCACCCAAGAGATAAGCAGAAAGAAACCAAGTAACAACAGTTCCCATCAAACATGCATCATGAGAATAATAGAAAATAGAGAGAACACGAACGCAGATCACCCAGACGATCAAAAAAGGGACAAGTGAACGGCGAATCCAAAAAATTAATGCGGCGAAAATGTTCAAATCATTCTCATTGCTAAAACCACAACAAGGATGAGGTAGAAACCCCAATAATTCAAACCCTATCGATCTCCTTCAATGTTAACGACAGGGGAGGGAGGAAAGCCTTCAATGTTAACGACAGGGGAGGGAGGAAACCCATTTGCACGCACCAAAAACCCCAATAAACGAAGAAAGCAAGCAAGCAAAGGAACAAAAAGGGAGTGATCTTGAATAATGAGAAACCGTAACGAGAAAAACCACAATTCGAATGACCGTTACATAAAGAAATGAAAAAGGAGAAGACAAACATCGAAGACGAAAGTAGAACAGAAGGCTTGGGGAGAGGGAAACCTAGCGCAGGTATCAATGGCGGCCGTGTTAGTGCTGTGGCGTGCAGCTGCTTCCACCGTGGGTGCGCTTCAATCCTCTCAATCTCTGTAAAGTCTGAACATTTTAATGGGCCATCCGGCCCACCTAGCAACGTTTAGCTTGGACATGGAGGATCTCTTGGTGCACTCCGACTCATAGGCTCAAATATATTAAAGTATCATTTCAGCATACAGGTTACATTCAGGTCCGTCTAAGATAAAGTTATTCTAATGTTCTTTCCACACAAATCTCAGCATAATAAGCTTTTTATGATAAAATGTAAAGAATAATGATTGGAGATATAGATACTAATAAAAAATAATATAAATATTAAAAATAGTTATAATATCATATCCCAGGGCTCTGCAATAGGATAAATTTTAAATACACTTTCATCCAACTAGAACTAACGCATATACTATTGTTCAAAATGCTGGTGTAATTTACTGATTTTAAGACTTAACCCCACCTTGGCTTCTCTGTTTGAAAGCCAGTGCCTCTCTAAGCTTTTACTTCATCAAACTCTTACAAAATTTTGAACATTAATATAGCCAAATTTATCTACAATAAGAATATTTGTCATAATTGATTAAGATATTAATAGTTCAAATGTGCAATTACAAGATATGTTAACCTAAGTCTGAATCTAGCTCAAATTCAGCTGAAATTTTAGAAGTTTTGATTAAGGCTGGGTTGACTTCCATCCGACCCAATACAGAAAGGATTTGCACCCCAGACCGCCATCCATAAATCTCATTTTCTGAGCATTTTGGTAGGGATATAGAAATGGACGACAAAGTAATTGAATAATAAAAATAAACTTAGATAAATTAATTGGATAATAAAAATAAACTTACTTATCAGTGACTAATTTGATGTAATTTTAAATAAACGTTCTCAATTGAATGTCGCTGAGCCCATTGGTCCTGGAGATTTTAGGAGCACAATGATAAAAAAAAAAAAAAAAAAAAAGTTAGATCTCTAACAAACATTTTTTAGAAAAAAAGAGAGTTTTTGGTATATTCTATGTCCCGTTGAAAAAAAACGTATATCACTAGTAATGTTATGCTTAAAAAATATTTTTTCTTTTTGAAAATTATTCTAAAAAGTACATAATTCATAAATTATAGGTAGACCTCAATATTCCTATTGATGTGTGCCGTAATAGTTTTACATATTTAAATTATGTACAATTAAATTATTTGAAATTGTTTGTGCTAACATATATAAGTATCTGTTTTCTTCTAACTAATTGATTGTAAATTATCATGCATGGCATTTTTAAATAATTTTTATATATCAATGAAATAAGATAAAATTGACTCTTCAACTTATTTATTTTGCTTGTACATAAAGTGATTAGAGCATTATGCATGTTGTACAGTTTATAATCCTTTATGTTAGATAAATGGGTCTCATTTATTAATTATGAAGATGTTTTCATTAAGTTTAATCATTAATAAACCATAACTCAAAATTTTTAATATATATTTGGGCTATAATTTATTCATAAATCAACTCAATCACAAAGAAAAATATTACAATTCTTGTGCATGCATTTATTTATATACAAAAATTAAGTGCGTATAATTTCAATGCAAGTGAATAAAAATAAAAAAATCCACTTTGAAAAATATAAGTGATTTAATTTATATTACACATAATTTGAACTAATTGTATACATTTTATAATTAACTAAATTAATAAAAATATTTTATTATTCAACTAAAATTATGTGGCCTATCCATAGTTAATAGATTGATTTACTTGCTACCATTAAGATGTTCAAAGTTTTTTTCTTTTTTTTCATGGGCTAGTAATCTTTGAATGTGTGTAAAAATTGCTTTAGAGGCATCCAAAGATTACTAGCCTATGAAAAAAAGAAAAAAAATCTTCAAACATTTTTATGATTATAGATTTTTATGTCTAATTTGTTCATATGTATAATTCATATAATTATATGGTTTGCATATATGAAGAACCCATATAATTATATGTGCTTAAAGTAAATTTATATAATTATAGATTTTATACACAAAATTATACACGTTAACAACCCACAATTACAATTATTTATAATTATAAAAAATATTTACATATTTTTATGATAGCAAGTATATCAATCCATTACTTGTAGTTGAACCAAGTAATTTCATTTTAATAATGTAAATATCTTTACTAATTTAGTTAATTTACAAAGTGTTCAGGAATTCAATTAGTATCACTTTCACCTTGTCTCAATGGTGTAGCTGGGAGGACAAACGGCTGCCTGCATTGCAGCAATTCAAGCCACGTAGTACGAAGAGTTCGGGAATTCGACTAGTTTCACTTTCAACTTGTCTCAATGGTGTAGCTGGAGAACAAACGGCTGCCTGCATTGCAACAAGTCAAGCCACGCCGACGGCATATGCCATGCAAGTTTATATGAATGCATCCATGCATATTCATCTAGTTTTATGGATATGCTTGTTGCCAAATAATTAGGATGATTGACTAACTAATTTGCAGACTTGTATTTGAGCCATGAATTAAACATTCAATGGAAGTTATTGGGAGATGGACGATCGGGATGGATGATGCGTTTATAATAGTGGATCCCTACCCACCCGCATGCGGCCGCGTGACATATATTGCTGTGCATGGAGAGGAGACATGTTGTACACGTTTCCGTTTCAGGCGGGCAGTTGAGCAAAAGTAGGTGAAATGTAGTTGGCTTAATTAGCTTTGTGTGTTTTGGAAGAGAGAAGAAAGATTAACATGCTATTATTTCTCTCTCTCTCTCTCTCTCTCTCTCTCTCTCTCTCTCTCTCTCTCTCTCTCTTATACCCG
>JAYJMB010028140.1:0-13553 GCA_036873735.1 Pouteria campechiana
CTCTCTCTCTCTCTCTCTCTCTCTCTCTCTCTCTCTCTCTCTCTCTCTCTCCCTCCCTCTCTCTCTCTCTCTCTCTCGCTTGCTCTCTGACATCCATGCCACTTTTGCAGTGCCCTTGGCCAGGCAGCACCAAACCTCAGTGCAATTTCCAAAGGTCGGGCTGCTGCAAGCAGCATCTTAAGCATGATGGACAGATCTTCCAAGTCTTCAAAGAGTAAGGGCAGTGGGATGGTTTTCTCCAAGGTAGAGGGGAAGATTGAATTCTGCAAGGTGTCATTTGCATACCCTTCACGCCCGAATATGGTTCTTGAAGATCTCAGCCTTTCCATCAGTGCTGGGAAGACATTCGCAGTCGTGGGACCAAGTGGCTCAGGAAAAAGCACTATAATTTCCATGGTTGAACGATTTTATGAACCAACATCAGGTACATCTTTATGCATTCTGGCAGCAATTCTGCTATGATGTTCATGCTTGGCAACAGTCATCAGAATGTTGGTTTTGTTGGACACTGGAATGAGCCATGCTCTATTTTGAAAGGAGGAAGATCAGACTGCAGCCATTTTATCAGGTTGCAGAGCGATAGTCAATATGTAAAAGGACTATAATTCAGCTGATCTGAGTTTTTTAATTACTAAAATCCCAATTGCATGTTTCATAAGAAAAAATTATTAGAAGAAACTGTAATAGCATCTCTGGTGCTTTTGATTAGCCCGAAATGGTTGGAGCACATGCATTTGAACAACATTTAATGAGTTATGGGTATTGATCTTTAACAGGCAAGATATTATTGGATGGCCATGATCTCAAGAGTCTGCAACTAAAATGGCTAAGAGCTCAGATGGGCCTAGTTAGTCAGGAGCCAGCTTTGTTTGCCAACACCATAGCTGGGAACATTCTCTATGGCAGGGAAAATGCAGACATGGAGCAAATCATAGAAGCTGCAAAAGCTGCGAATGCACATTCCTTCGTTCAGGCATTGCCCGATGGCTACCATACACAGGTTTGCGACATCTACATGGTGGGGTTGACATGAGATAGTTCTATACTTGTTTCTCACTCATAGTATTTGTGACTTCTAGGTGGGAGAGGGAGGAACTCAGCTTTCTGGGGGACAGAAGCAACGGATTGCCATTGCTAGAGCAGTACTAAGAAATCCAAAGATTCTGCTCCTAGATGAAGCCACAAGTGCACTTGATGCAGAATCTGAACTTGTTGTGCAGCAAGCGCTCGAGAGAATCATGTTAAACAGGACAACCATCATAGTTGCACACAGGTTGTCAACAATCCGCGATGTTGATACAATACTAGTCCTAAAAAATGGTAGAGTTTTCGAAAGCGGAACACATGTTGAGCTGATGTCAAAGGGAGAAGATGGAGAATATGCTGCCTTAGTCCGCCTGCAGCTAGCATCAAATGGCACAAATCAGAGGCGGGAAGGCTTTGGGTAAGTTCTTCAAGGACTGAACCTTGCACATGCAATATGCAAGAACTAGCACCAATCATATATCCTTGCCACACAATACCCAACATACCAGCATGGCACGCTGGTGCTTGGTCCTAAGAATGCAAATCAATAACCAACAGAGAGAGAGGGGGAAAAGGACTAGTTATCCACGTATACATACAAAATTTCACCCAAGATTGGTTGTCGACGGTGATGGAAATGGTTGGAGTGTGGCTTTCTTCTCACACATGAAATGTGCTATATTCATTCAGACTTTTGAGGTCTAATGCAGGAACTGTTCTTGGGCATTGCAAGCTTCAGGAATACCCTCCCCTCAAATGAAGCAAAAGGTGCCCCCATCAATAGACGGAAGAAAATTACCAGCAAGAATCCAACAGCTGGATCAAAACAAACCAGCATCAACACCATCGATCATGAAACTGATTCGGCTGAACAAATCTGAGTGGTCATATGCAGTTCTTGGATCATTAGGGGCCATTCTTTCAGGCGCAGAATCTCCTTTCTTTGCTTTTGGAATCTCACATGTCTTGACTGCTTTCTACAATGAAGATAAGCAGCAAATGAAGACTGAAACTGAAAAGGTTGTTCTCATATTCGTCGGAGCCGCCATTTGCACAGTTCCTGTGTATTTGCTGCAGCATTACTACTACACATTGATGGGGGAGCGGATCACAACTCGGGTCCGACTCTCCATGTTTTCAGGTGTGTAAATCTTGCTTCTCTTACGAAAGAAAAAAAAAAAAAGCATAGCAGAGCTGGTATGTCAGACATTTGAATTGCCTTGATGTTTACCTTTTCATTCATTTTGGGTTCTGATTTTGAGATTATTTCAACCTTCAGCTATCCTTAAGAACGAGATTGGATGGTTTGACTTAGACGAGAACAGCAGTGGAACACTGGCATCAACTCTGGCTGCTGATGCAACTTTGGTGAGAAGTGCTCTTGTCGACCGGCTATCAACCATCATTCAGAACATCTCACTAGTTACAACCGCGTTCATCATTTCATTCTTATTCAGCTGGCGCATGGCATCTGTCATCCTTGCAACCTACCCCTTGATCATCGGCGCAGCGATCGCAGAGGTATGTCTCAAATTAGATTTTTGTTCAACATGAAAGATGTGCTTCTGAACAACAAAAGAAAGCCGATTGAAAATGTTCATGCCACAATGCAGCAACTCTTTCTAAGGGGATTTGGAGGTGACTACACACGAGCCTATTCTCGAGCGACTTCGGTTGCCAGGGAAGCGATCACCAACATCAGAACCGTCGCAGCATTCGGTGCAGAGGATCGAATTTCAGCGCAGTTCGCCAATGAACTAGACAAACCAAACAAGCAGGCTCTTCTACGTGGTCACATAGCAGGTCTAGGATATGGCCTGTCCCAGCTCCTTCTTCTATGTTCCTATGCACTTGGCCTCTGGTACGCGTCGCAGCTCATCAAGACAAGAAAATCTGAATTTGGGAATATCATGAAGTCCTTCATGGTGCTGATCGTCACAGCATTGGGGGTGGCAGAGGCAGTCGCTCTTGCACCTGATGTGGTGAAAGGATCACAAGCTCTTGGGTCTGTTTTCGGCATCCTTGAAAGAAAAACACTCATCGAAGCCAATGATCCATCATCAGAAATGGTGACAGAAATTAGAGGGAACATAGAATTCAAAAACGTTGTTTTCCGGTATCCGGTTAGGCCGGACGTCACTGTCTTTGACGGTTTGAATTTGCAAGTGCCCGAAGGGAGCAGTCTAGCAATAGTAGGCCCAAGTGGGTCTGGTAAGAGCTCCGTGATCTCACTCTTGATGAGGTTCTATGATCCATCTTCTGGTGCAGTCGTGATTGATGGGCAGGACATTAAACGCTTGAACTTGAGATCATTAAGACAGAGGATTGGATTAGTCCAACAAGAGCCAGTTCTTTTTTCCACAACAATCTATGAAAACATAGAATATGGGAGGGATGGAGCGACAGACATTGAGATAATGAGGGCATCAAAAGCTGCAAATGCTCATGGATTCATCAGCAGAATGCCAAATGGGTACCAGACTCAGGTTGGTGAGAGAGGAGTGCAGTTGTCCGGTGGGCAGAAACAAAGGTTAGCGATTGCAAGAGCCATCCTGAAGGATCCAGCCATCCTTCTGTTGGATGAGGCGACTAGTGCATTGGATACAGCTTCTGAAAAGCTGGTTCAGGAGGCACTGGATACGTTAATGGAAGGCCGGACGACAATTGTGGTGGCACACCGGTTGTCAACGATTCGCAACGCTGACCGGATTGCTGTTCTAGATTCTGGGAAGGTCGTGGAAATTGGTGGCCATGATGAGCTGATCAGTAGGCCTGGCAGTGTTTATTCCCAGCTGGTTAGACTACAGCAGCAGACCAATGTGGAGGATTAAACTTATCTGTTTGAGGAGGTGATGAATCTGCTGGGGTGACCTGCATAAATCCTAAGAGTTAATTGCATTGGCTTGGATGAGCTCAAGGCAAGGAATGTGGGCATCCTGCTGGCTAGACTCATGGCATGCGCCAACGTTGCTCCCACATGCCTGTTATGATTCATTCATCAAGCGATTTGGAGTATTTTTCTCTCCCTAGCCTTCTACTTCTAGAGTCATCCCTCCCATTTTAGCAGATTTCTCAGAGGCATCGTGCCCCGAATGCATCAAATGATCAATTGGGCAGAGGTGGGAGGGTCTATACAGTTGTCTTTTTTGCCTCTTTGTTACACTTGTTCCAAAGCATACACTATTTTTTTCATGTCCTTCACAAGTTTCTTGAGGCCTTTGAGCCTTCGCTTAAACAGTTGATGACTTGTATACTTGTTATAACTAAATCCATTCATGTATTGATATTACTCCTAACATAACATACTCCCAGCACAACAATGCATAAAATAAATATACAATCTTGCTTGTTTCATGCAGTTGGATTCTGCGATAATATGCTAGTTAAAACCCCAAAATATATGAATTGCTAGTATGGAAAACTATGCAAGATAACACAACGTGTTATAAAAAAGAGAGAAGATGTAGATATAGATTTTAGGCTCTCTAAGGATGGATTAGGAAGGGAGCGTGTTAGCAATACAATATCTCTTTTACATTCTTTTTTAGATGTGATATTTTAAGAAAGATAATAATTTTATTTTTTCTCACTATACCTATATCCACTTTCAAATAAACTTTATCCAACCAGACCTACATAAGAAAATTCTTTCAATGGCAAAAAAAAAAAAAAAAAAAACCTTGGACAAAGGATTTGAGAATCTACTATGAAAGAAGATTGCAAATGAGAAGATTTGAAAGAAAAAGCTAGCCATGTACCCTTAAACAAAAGCTCTCAAAAATGCAATCCTTATGACCATAAGCATATATAACATCATTTATAAATATATGTAGAATTACAAAATTTTGATTATAGTAGGCTTGGGCCGAATGTAAGACGTGCAACAAATTTCCTCCTTTGCAAAACCTCACAACTAATAGATTCTCTCATATGTCTCCATCTAAAGTCCCCATGAGATAAACTCAAGAGCTAGAAACTCTAATTATAATCAAATAATACTTGAACTTGGCAACTAGAAGTGGCTTGGTAAACACACCAATTGTGAAGGAAATAATATAATTAATCAATATATGATATTCAAGGATCATAAATAGAAGACTTACCTCTTATGCTTAATATGATTACAACTAAAATCAATCTGCAGGAGACTTACTTAGATAAAGTACAAGCTACTAGAGTTTGCAACAGAAAACACATTCTAAATCCCAAGGATGATGATGATGATTCTGGATAACTCTGATTGGAATTTAGAGAATGGTCTAACTATTTTGAGGAGAAGAGTAGTGGCTTAGATATGCTAGGGTTTTCATGGGCATTCATTCTCGTGTAGCAAAAGGGATTTCTCTTTTTATAAAGAACTTATCTTTAGAATCCTAAACTAATTAGGTAATCACTCTCCCAAAAGCAACCTACGTATTTTGCCCCAACTTGTGTGTGGATGAACACTCGATTTTTAATACCATGCAACAACTCTCACTCGTACACACCCACATAGAATACAACATTATATAATAAGCATTCAAAACCAATCTTATCTCTTTATACAAGAAAATGGAACGTGCAACAAAAATGAGAAAACACAAAGTTAAAGAACATTATATTAAGTCATTATTAATCTAACATAGTAGCAACCTTATGAAATCTCATTATACCCCAAATTATCACATCATACAAGATTCAAACATCTCTGATCCATCAATCACTAAATATGAGTGTGTTTGAATCATCTTTGTTTGTTTGTATTCATGATCATACTAAACAACAAATATCCATATGATCGCTGGAGCAATGAGCTACAAATCAACTATGTAAATTAAATATTTTTTTCTAGAATCTTATGTCAATTCATCTAACTCAACTGCTTTCCCAGAATGGCCCGCTGGAGCAATACGATATGCTCCTTGGATGCAGACTAAGGTAGTAACTTCAAGTTTTAATTTCATGACATAGACCTAAATTCAAAAGGTATTTATAGGATTCAAACAATTCACAAGGCTCACACAGTAACAAAGTAGGGATCTATTTGGTCACTCCTTTAAATCGATCGATTTAAACACATGCAGTATAAAATGCATGCTATGGTGAAGCTCCCACTTAGGTTAACCATGTTCTAAACACCATATGGACCTTGTACAGATGCTCTCACTCACATTTGACTTGCTCATTTTTCAAGATAGGTGTTACATAAACATCTTCTTATTTAACTTGCGTCCGGTTGTCCTAGGCTACATAAAGGTGTGAAAATTCTCTGCATTTGACTAACCAAGTAGTCTCATATCTTTTTATTAGAGGTGACTCATAAAATTATAGAATAATTCTTACACAAAGGCCATCACTTATGAACAAGATTAAAAGCACAATATCTAGAGTCTCATCCTGTTTGCTACTCAAGCATTAGAGAGATCACTCATGTGAGAGAGCTGATCAACATGCCTAATGACTATTATTATTAAAATATGGGTTATTATATAGATAATACACAAAGTAATAAGCCATGCATATAGTAGAATAAAGAAAATAAATCTCATATTGTTTATGTAAATGCTTCAAAGTAATATAATGTCATCCATAGGATGTTTAGAGACAAAAGTAACAAATACAACAATTTTTAGAGCAAGTAACGAACTTATTATTTACACTTAAATGCGCTTCAATCCCAAAGTATTAATATGCCTATGGAACAAATTTCTTGGAATAGGCTTACTAAGCGGGTGTGCAACCATATCACCCGTTGAGATATACTATAAAACTACATGATCTTTTGCAATATGATCACGTATAAAGTGGAACTGTGTGTCTATATGTTGTCTTGTCATGGTACTTTAGATTCTTGATGTATGCGATAGCGGCTGTGTTATCATAGTAGATAATAACAACTTTATCTGCATGTTTCGTCACATAAAGACTCTCTAAGAATCTCCTTAACCATATGGTCTTCTGTCTAGGGTACGAACTGTGACTTCATCATAGATAATGAAACTAAATGCACCTTCTTGCTTCGCCATGAAATTGTCTCACCTCTAAGAAAAAATATGTAAGCCGACATAGGATTACGTCCTTCTGTATTAGTAGACCCATCAGCATCGGCAAAACCATATAATTAAAGATTTCCACCATGATAGCATAAAGTTAAATCTGTTGTTCCTCAGAGATAGCAAAAGATCCTTTTAACTGTTATCCAATGAGGGGATCCAGGATTACTTTGATAACGACTAAGCACACAAACTGCACGAGTAAGATCAAGTCTTGTATATAACATAGTATACATTAAGCTAACAATTTGCATTGGTATATGAAATGTTATCCGTCATTTCTCTTTCTTTTTTAGTCGTAGGGCACTGTTCGGCACTAAGTACAAAACTCTCCTAAATGACAGTATCAATAGGCTTATCGTTGTGCATTCAAAATCTTTTTAAAATATTCCTACTATAGGTTTTTTGCGACAAAGCAAGGAATCTTTTCAATCATGAATGACCTGGATACCTAATATAAACTCAGCCGGTCCCAAATCTTTCATCTCGAATATAGAGGAAGTATGTCTCTAGTAGCATTTATTATTTTCATACCATTTCCAACCAAAAGTATATCATCAATATATAATGTGAGGATGAAAATCTTATTCTCTATCCTTCTGAGATACACACAATGGTCAACATCTATCATTGAGAAACACAAAGTCAAAATAGTTTCTTAAAAATGAATATACCACTACCTAGATGATTGTTTCAGACCATAAATAGAACTTTTTAAGTGACAAATCTTGCGACTTTCCCCTTTAATCTAAAACCCTTAGGCTGATCCATGTAGATCTCCTAATCTAGTTCTCTATTGAGAAATGCAGTTTTAACATCCATTTAGAACAATTCCTATCTAGATGAGCTACGATGGCTAAAATGAGACGGAGTGAAGCAAATCTTACCACAGGAGAAAATGTTTCACCATAATCTACACACTCTTATTGAGTATAACCCTTAGCTACTGATCTTGCATTGAACTTATTAATAGAACCATAGGATTTTCTTTTAATTTTAAAAATCCATTTATTACCAACTGGTTTTTGTCCTAATGGTAAGTCTATTAACTCTTAAATCTGATTCTTAACCATAGAACCAATTTCTTCTTGCTTAGCTTTAAGTCATTTTTTTGAATCATGTGATGCTAAAACTTCAAAATATTTAGTTGGCTCCTCCGAATCTACTACAGCTAGGTTCACTAAGAACTCACCCTCGATCTCAAAATACTGGTGAGGAATATTTTCTCGAGCACTTCTCCTCAATCCAAGGTTCTCAGGATTATATGACTTTCCAAGTTCATCCTATAATGAACTACTCCCACTATTTCCTGCCATGTAAGGAATAATTGAGAGTTTCTTATCCTGTATATTTGATGAGGATGGGTTATCAGATGGATTTTCCAACTCATACAAATTAAAATCAGATTTAATTTCACCAATCATGGAAAAATCCTCTTCTAGAAAATTCTCATCTCTAGAATCAATTTCAATCATTCTTCCATTTAAATGTTCACCATACATCATGTATCATTTTGAATGTTTAGGGTATCTTATAAAAACACATTTATAAGACCTAAGACCCAATTTTTCATATTTATGTGGCATGTTGTGAATATATCCAGCATTACCCTTATAGTCTTAGGTTATCCAGATTCGGTCCTATACCATTTCATAACTCATATGGAGTGGTTGGAACCGAATTTGAAGGCACATGATTCAAGACATAAGTGGTTATCATGAGCACATCTTCTAAGAACTTAACTAAAAGATTAGCCTACATTATCATGATTCAAAAGGGTACGATTCCTACGTTATACAACACCATTTTGTTGTGGAGTGTATGAAATCATTAATTGACGCTTAACCTCTTTCATCTTACAATATTCTCTGAACTGATCAAATGAATACTCTTTCCCCCTATCAGTTCAGAGAACCTTAAGGTGAAAGCTTTTCTGATTCTCAACTCCACAACAAAGCATTTGAAGCACTCGAAAGCTTCAGAACGATGAGATAAGAGAAATGTATATCCATATCATGAGAAATCATTAATGAACGTGATAAAGTAATATGCATAATTTCTAGATCTCACAAGACCACAAATATCAGAATGAATCAAATCTAAAGGATTTAAAACTCTCGCATCCTTACCAAAAGGCTTTCTACAAGCTTTTCCCACTGTGTATGGTTCACAAGGAGGAAGTTGAACTTTGGAAAGTAAACTCAATAATCCATTTCTTGCTAAATGAACCATTCGATCTTAGCCAATGTATCTTAGTCTATTATGCTATTTTACAGATTCAGAAATAACAATAGAAGAGGAAGAGGAAGACGTACATATTACTACAATTACTTTGCTAAAATATTTTGAGTCTAATTCTAATAAAAAGAACTCATTACTCATTGTTTCTTGATAAAATAATGTTCCATTATAGTAAAAAAATAAACCATTACTATCAAATAAGAAAGAATATCTAAAACTAATTAACTATTTGACTATCAAAGTTATTCTCATTTAATCTTTCACCTTTTACTAGATCAGTTAGGAAACTTTTCGTGAACATCTACAAATATTGCAAAAAAATAGCCTTAGCCTAATATTTCTTAATGATAACATTTCTCATATAATTAAAGACTTTTAAATTCCTTTTTAAATCACAAAATCAAAAAAATTGCTAAGTTGATGAATCATCTCTTGCAATAAAGAAAGAAATAAAGCATTTAAGACAAACGAGAATGTACCACATAATTATATACTTAGCAGAATTAACAGGTAATTCGATCTTATAAGTCAAATTAATATAAATGAAAAAAAATCAAGATTATCATCTAATCAACAAATAATCAGGATAATAATTAGCATGTAATTAAACAAATCATTCAACTAGTCAAACCACGTTGGTTAACAATTTAATTTATGCACTAAATATTTTAATTGCATAAAATAAATATGCCCCTTTGATAATTGTTCACAAATAACTCATAATCTAGCCATATTTTTGGTAATATGATTCAACCAATGAATCCAAAACATCCAAAAATATAAAAAATAACTATTTAATCAACAAAATCCGAATTGAAGGGACATAGATCTCATTCATAACAATTTGCTCATGAATAATACTATGCATGAACAGTATTCTTGGAACAATAGCATGAATAGTTTGTAATAGTGTATGAACAATGATCTACAGTAAACTATAGTACTGTTTATGAACAGTATAATGAAGTGCGTGTACAATTTCAAATAATAATTAAATAGTATTAAATAGTTAAAATCACTCAAATCAAATATCTACTTTTTATGTTTTTCTTTTGCCACAATCAGCCACCAAGGTTGTCTGGCATTACTGCCTGCTGGTGCCAGACGTGCACCACCACCACCTGCCATTGCTGGCACGTGCATCTACCAGCACCGCCCACCATTTTTGCAATTTGACTATCTGGACTAGATGGCTATGTTGGCAACGTTCATCCGGTTTTGGCCTATTCAACACAATCTGGGCAACATTGATCAGACGCAAATCTAATCTCTATTTTCTGGTCGTCCCTCTACCACGATCAGCACCAAGTTGATCAAAAACAGTATTGCTCATGCATTAAATTTATCTGTTGGGAGATGGCCTTGTGTGGACTTTTGAGATGATGAATAAAAAAATATTATATCATAATATCTAATTATGCATTCATCACCTTCATATAGTGTCCAAATAATAATGTGATGTACTAATCAATAAATTATCAACTAATCAATAGATGACTCATGATTTAAAACTAATTTAAATCAATAATGAAAATAAATTTCATGATTTTCTACAATGAAGAAAGAGATTTAAAACATATTTAAATCTTGGTGAATCACATCATATACCTACTCTAATACCAATGAAGGAAATAATATAATTAATCAACATATGATATTCAAGTATCGTAAATAGAAGACTTACCTCTTGTGCTTGATGTGATTACAACAAAAATTGATCTGCAAAAGACTTACTTAGATTAAGTGCAGGCTACCAGAGTCTGCAACACAAAACACGTTCCAAATCCCAAGGACAATGATGATGATCCTAGATAACTCTGATTGGAACCTAGAGAATGCCCTAACTATTTTGGAGAGAAGAGTAGTGGCTTAGATATACTAGGGTTTTCCTTGTCATTTATTCTCGTGTAGCAAAAGATGTTTTCCTTTTATAAAGAACTTATCCTTACTATCCTAAACTAATTAGGTAACCACTCTCCCAAAAGCAACCTACATATTTTGCCCTAACTTATGGTTTGGACGCAGACATGGTTTTTAATACCATACAACAACAAATTGGGTTTTCTATAGTGCGAATGACAAGATTTTTTTTATCTTCAACTAAGCTCACTGGACATGGCTCTCAAGCAAATATCTTCTTTGATTTCTTCAGGAACTGCCATAGATTTTAGTGGATAATGCTAATGCATTACAAAGTGCCATTCCAGCCAACCATCAATATAGAAAACACAGTCTCAAAAGTGACCTCATTAGCAAAATTTGAATGAACAGAGTTAGCTAGAATACTATTAATTTTATCAAATTCTAGGTACATGTCTAATATGCTTTTCAAGTCCGCAAAGCATACAATGGGCAACTAAAGGATAGTTTGGAAAGCATAAAAATAAAATAAATTTATGTTGTTTATATTCTCAAGTAAACTATAGCATTAAGAATAAGGATGAGATCTTAAATCATCCAATCATCTATCATGGCCCAGATAAAGAGGTTGTATCCAAATTTCCATGACCCAATTCCATTAGATCATCATCCCTTAAACATTTTATACAAAACCCATTATCAGATTAGCCCATGTTTGATTGTTGGATTGTCCTAAACCTAAGGTATCATCATCTCTTGATTTTTCAGTAGATTAGCCTCTACTGGTGAGCCCAGTGCTCAGGACATTCTGTTGCAAACTCACGCACTTGTCGAATGCATGAAGGATATATATAATTGAAATAATTTTATATATGGCCGACGTGGGCCTTTAATTGAAATAATTTTATATATTGTAAGTGATTAAATAGTGAAAAATATAATAATCAATTTATATCTTACTAGAATTATTATAGTTTGGATCTTGCTAAATTAGTGTTATGATGGGCGAAAATAAAGTGATCTTAGTAAGATTTCAATAAGGTCGACTAACCCCTGTTTCAAGTATACTTTTCTAATATGCATTCTATCAAACACAATCCATCCATCCCGGGCCCCATATTGAAAGAGTAAGCTTACTCTTCGAGAAGGGAGTATGCGTGGATTTTCATAACATGACTATTACGGATTTTACAACCAAATATGATTGATATATATGTTTTTTTTAATGCTTTTTCATATAATATATTTTCGTAAAAATACCAATTTTAATGTATTATATAATATCTATAAATAAATATAACCATAAAATCTTTTTTTTTTCTTGGAGAGACCATTCAAGCATTATATTCTAAATAAATTTATCTATTTTAATTTATTTTCAATTTTAATTAAATTCACAGATTAGATTAATTTTATATATTATGAAATTTTAAATATTTTCTCTATATTATATTCATATCGGCCTGAACGGTGGCATGGAAAGGAATCAATTTCTATAGAAAATTCATTTCCCAATACTAAACTTTAAACAATTTTACATTTTACCCTTGTAATTTATGTTCTAAATTATTTTTAATTTATCCATTTTAACTTTATTTAAATTATAATTAACATCATCTATATATTGCTGGCATCGCCTATTCAATTTTCTTTTCTTTTCATGCCATTAATAAAGTCTGTTGTACATGAGATCTCCTTTGTGAATTTTATCGTGCAGAAAATTTTAAACTTTCATGGAATATAAGATTAAACAAAACCATGAATTTAATTATAAAATTAAAATTAAACCAAAATATTTTTTATAATATTTGCTTAAATGGGCTCTATTATGAAAATTAGTGATTTTAGTAGCGTATTTAATTATACAGTATGTATAATAAATGAATGTTACTATTTTATTTAAATATGTTGTAGGTAAAAGCATAAAAATATATAGACGGATTAGATTTGGTGGCAGAAATCTTATGGATTAAGTCATCTGTGTGTGGCAATTAATTGTTTCTTTTTAATTTCAGCCGGCTGCCCAAGTCAAGTCCTTTCCACGTGTGGCAGTGTCCGGGTCTTTGTCTCCCGGTGGAAGAGTAAGCTTTACTCCTCCAATCCGGGCCATCCAAACATACCCTAAGTTAGTCCGACGGGTTGGTGCAATTGACCGATGGAGGATGTGCTGCCAGCCAAAGAGCAACTTTGATCTAACCATTTCCGTCTCAGTCGTCCGCTTCATGATAAGACCATCGTTCCAGCCCCTCATGGCTGGATTTTTGCATTGCCATTCAAAGTACAAACAAACCAGAGGCCATGTTTCGGGATCTGCAAGAAAGGCACCGGACAGTCTCAACCTCCAAAGGACAATCCACCGGCTTCTTGGTTGCAACTGGAAATGGATCTACGCTG
>JAYJMB010028140.1:13653-37732 GCA_036873735.1 Pouteria campechiana
AAAGGCACCGGACAGTCTCAACCTCCAAAGGACAATCCACCGGCTTCTTGGTTGCAACTGGAAATGGATCTACGCTGCAGGTCCGTCGGTGGATGTCGCATGCAGGAAACTTTGAAAGCCGTACGATGTGGGTATTTAAAAATACATTGACTTCGTTTTAGGTTGTCCAATCACCTGTTACGCTGCTACGGATATTTTAGATGGATTGGAAGGCCCCAATAACATTGAGGTGTTCACGTTGAGAATTGAGATCCACGGCACATTTGACGTGGAATGGGGCCAAAAATCTCAAACCACCAAAGACTAACTTAATTTAAACGGTAAGTGGGAGGTTTGGGCGGCCTAGCACATGGGTTTGGTAGACTTTTTACACGCGTGTGCTTGGATGGTATACACGTGGATAATCGAGGCTGGTTTACACCAAAAAACACACATGTCATTCGCTGTTTTGCCCTTTAAAGATCATCCTTCACTGTCTTGATATTTCAACGGTCCATTGCCACCAAAAGTAGAATACGAAGATGATGAACAGTTCGGATGATGAGTTTATGTTATTTTGCTTCTTACGTAGAGGAGGGGCACTGGTTTTGCATGCATCTCCGCTTAGGACTCGCATGCAGATGAGCTTGGATGATCAGGACCGTCCAACTACCATGAATACGCAAGAACAGGATGCCCAAATGAAGAAAACTGCTAAACACATGAATTTCTATGGTAAAACTGCGAATGTGTATCTGAACGGTTGCAGGATGTGAATGTTGTTGCAGGGTGATGGGGATGGAGAAGACAAGACAGGGAAGGAGGATGGCCAACTATGCTGTTTTTTTTTTGGTTTGAGTCACCCACTCGCACACACCCACCCCACCATGTCAACCAACGGTTTAGGTGGCCCGTGAGTGAGATGGGTCAATGGACAGCGTCATCATATCTTGGCCACATGCTAACAACCCTCTTTCCTTTATTTTTAGCTCATCCAACAACCAAGCTCCTCTTGAAAGCTAAGTAACCTTCTGTTATCTTTCGTCTTCTCCACATCTTCAATCAATAATGAACGGCCCTGATCTTCTAATACCGTCCTCCATCTTCTGAAATATTCCAACAACACCAGCCCCGCGCATGAGACAGGCTTTGCTACTCGGGTACGACGAAGAGGTTGATGCCCTGACCCGCACGCAATGCCATTCAAACTGCTGAAATCACTCCAGGTGGTTCACCTTTTACTGAGCTAGATGACCGCAAACATTTGAAATTTTGAATCTCGCTGCGCGTGGGTCGTCGCTTACGCAGCGTACGACGATCATTCGTCGCCCCGCCAGAGCATCTGAAGCTTCTCAGGAAAAAATATCATGGAGTTTGTCGCGTGCTGACACGGAAATCGATACTCTCGCAAGTCGAATCGCAATGCCTAAAGATCGGACGTTTGATCTGGACCATCGAAAAAGATGATCTACATTGGTAGTAAAATTAAAATAGAATGAATTGGCCGAAAGATTATCTGTTAGGGACTCTAGAATATTGGTGATAGTTCAAACATGGCAACCGTTGCTGGATAGGAATGGGAAATCCATCTTCGGGCCCACCAAAATTCCATCATTGCCTGGGCATTTAAGATGAGCCATCGACATTTATGCTCCAGCCATGTTGCCCACTGTACTCATTCAAAGCACGGGGTCCACCTGAAGAGCAGGTAGGATGAGAAAACGGATTGTCTGCTTGCCTCGTGAGTCAGCCATTCACTGTATATTAAATTCATCATGCCATCCGAAAAATTTAAAACATAATATTCAAGGTTTGTATTAAAAAAAATATCCAAATCAAAAAATTAGATGAATGCCATGAAGAAAAATGTTGAAAATGATGTTTTTACCATCAAAATTGTTTTATAATTATATACGATTAAATACAATATTATTTATATAATTTTAAACATTAAGGGCAACTTTAAACATTATATTCATGAGATACTAAGTAAAAAGGTGTATTTAAAATCTATATTGATATTAACAAAATAAAAAATAAAGTCATTTAATTAAGTTTTTATAGAAAAATAAGATAAGGTGATTATAAAATAGATACTAATAATAAAATTTAAGAGTATAAGAAATAGTTAATGTATCATATCAATATAAAAGATAGTATAAAATAGGTATATTTTAAATATATCATATTTTTAAATGCACCCAAATACATTTAAATTTATACTTCTTGATCAAAAAATTAGATGACTGCCATGAAGAAAAATGCTGAAAATGATGTTTTTACCATCAAAATTATTTTTTAATTATATATGATTAATACAATATTATTTATATAATTCAAAATATTAAGGGCACATTTGAATATTGTATTCATGAGATGTTAAAGTAAGAAGGTGTATTTGAAATCTATATTGATATTAGTAAAATAGAAAATAATATCATTTAAATAAGTTTTTTTTAAAAAATAAGATAAAGTGATTAGAAAATAGATAATAATAACAAAATTTAAGAGTATAAGAAATAGTTAATGTATCATATCAATATAAGAGATGGTATAAAAGAGGTATATTTCATATTTTTAAATGCATTCAAATATATCTAAATTTATGCTTCTTGATTAAATAGATGGATGATAATATTTTTCAAGTATAAAAGCATATTTTATTATTTTTTAAATAAATATTTTAATTTAAACCATTTTTATTTATTATGATCATCTTGATTGTAGGTTTTATGTGTTTTTTAATATAAACAGAGTGCGTTATATTTTAAAACCGTTGATGGTGTGATGAATGAATCGTGCAACGGTTGGCCCACTTTTCATCGGCTAGAGATAATGCCCCTCCAGTAGTATAAGGAGCACGGATTCCCATGCTCCCGCGGGTGAGGACTACTAATGCTCTCCTCAACTACCATACTCCAAAGGAGAATTTTGTAAATAGCTGAGCGTTTGAAAGACGATATTTGGCTGGCGATAGCTGGCGACAGTCTCTCTCGGCCGCTTCCGTCGCCTTTTCTACCGCCGAAAAGCTCTCTCTCTCTCTAGGTAGGGCTTTGCCAGTCTCATATCGTCTTCCTCTTCCTGCGGTTACTTGTTTCTCCATTTCTATTTCCTGTCGCTCTTGTTCTAGGGTTTGGATTTCTCCATTTCTGCCTGGAGTCGGTTTTTTTCGAGATTTCTCTGCGAAACTGGGGTTTTACACTGGGCTTGGATTCCAATTGCGGGCGTTTGTTGAGAAATGTGGTTCTTTGGTGGGTTTTCTTCGTGTGCAGATGTTTAGTTGAAGGAGTTGGTGGAAGAGAAGGACGGGAAAAGAGGCGTTTTGCTCAAGTTTTCTGAAGGAGATCTGAGGAAAATGAGCGCGTCGAGGTTTATAAAGTGTGTGACGGTCGGAGACGGCGCGGTCGGCAAAACCTGTATGCTGATTTCGTACACCAGCAACACTTTCCCTACGGTCTGTTCGGTTCGCTGATTTTAAATTCGTTTTTTAGGGTTTTAACTTTTGCTGTGGTTGATGCTGGATTTTGGTTTGATGTTTGAGATTATTTGGATACATTCCTTCAAATTTCACTTCTTTGTTGCATTTTCTTTTCTTGCTTTTTGGAGCTTTATTTTAGGCCCAGTCTGCGGACGCTTTATGCTATCGGTTGATTTTCAATGATTTCGAGCCTTACACATGCCTTTCTGATATTTAGCTACGTTAGACTATTTTCAATGATTTCCGGCTTCTCATTGGTTCATTATTTCGTAGGAAAATATTGATCATGAGGGTTTTGGGCTTCAAAATTTCAATTTAAGGGTCCTGTTGGTGCAGATTTGGCATCTTCGCTTAACTTTGCAAATCTGTTTGAGAGAAAATCTCATCTCTGAATATTTTAGACAAAAAAAGTTGGGGTCTGATGAAGAATTTAATGCTTGTCTTTCGTTGCATTTAGTATTTTGTTGTGTTTAATAATTTGGCAAATGGGTTGTGGTAAGTATAACATTTTCAAAGGCCATGCACTTTGACATTTGCCTTGTTAACAGTTTCTAGAGAAAATTACTGTTCTTTTTTATTCAATTTGATCTCGAAATGATTTTGGATGAGACACACTACTTGAAAAAGAGATTGCAGAGCACATAACATGGGCTTTACTCTTACTATTTGACTTGGAAATTAGATATTAATTTTACTTCTCTCTTCTTTTCCTGTTATCCTACGCATTTTTAAATGTTCCTTGTCAACTAAGTAACCTTTTATTACATCCTTACAGCAGTATCCGTCTGTAATTGTACATACATGCATTAGTGATAACTTATGTGACAGGTTCATATATAATGATGACCAATGGTCAGGATAGTCAGCCATACAAACATTACTCTTAAGTAGCAAATGTTATACACATACAACAATTGCTGCATTTTCACAAGGATTTTTGTCTCTCTTTTTCTTTCTCTTTATTATTTCACTTGCATCAAAATTGCTGCACTGTCTATTCCCTGCTCCTTTTTTTTTTTTTTTTCTTTTTTCCTTTTTGCACAGTTGCAATAACATTGGTAGGTCCACATATTGCAATGACCAGGGTTTGGATAGCCAGCAAGAAATGTTAACAGGATAACAGGTAATGTTGGCCATAAATTGAATAAAGACCAAATAAATGGGGGGTGATAATGAGAAATATAGATATTGATGAGGAAAAACTTAGTTATCTAGGATATTTGAAGTAGGTAAATGTCAAATCAATTTATTGTTTATATTTTCAGTGCATTTACCTAGCCACTTCACATCATCCAAATGCAACCTAAGGGTCAAATCTTCAGGCAATCTTTGCTACGCTTGCTGAAGACATTTCCATCTCGTATGCAATTTTCATCACTTGCATAGTTGAAATCACACCAGGAGCATTTATTGCATGACCAGGGCTAGGATAGACAGCCATATGAGCAATACTCAGTGGAAAATGTCATGTTCTGTAACTTTGTTTCTCTTGCAGAAGGCTTTTCAATCATCTCTGATAGTTTTCATCACTTGCATGGTTACAACCATGGTAGCTGGCTCATGTGCAGTGGAAGTGTTGTATGCTAGGGTCCCTGTGCTGGATGTGTGCATTTAACCTTTATCATGATGGTACTGTGCATTGTTACTTTTCTGACTTTATGAATGATTTCCAGGTAGAAATTGTTCTTATTTTATCCTTATATTGGAAAATTTTGTTACAAGCTAACTGTTGTGTTTTCTGAATCATCATTTTGAGGTCTTGTCTTTATTTTATTTGATTTAGGGTAATGGATACAAAGCAATCACGTTTTAGAATTTTGGCCTTTCTTCTAACTCTGCATGATGATAGAAATTTCATTTTATCTGTGATTGCAGGATTATGTGCCAACTGTTTTCGACAATTTCAGTGCTAATGTGGTGGTGGATGGCAGTACTGTCAACCTAGGGTTGTGGGATACGGCAGGTATGCTTATTCAATACTTTTGTTGATGCATTCACTGTTTTTGTCATTCCTTTTTTTTTTTTTAATTATGTGCGCAGGGTATCTAATTTTGTTTTCTGATTTTGGGTAAAAAAGGTCAGGAGGATTACAATAGATTAAGACCTTTGAGTTATCGGGGGGCTGATGTCTTCTTGTTGGCTTTCTCTCTTATCAGCAAGGCCAGCTATGAGAATGTGGCAAAGAAGGTTAGAATACATGTTTGAATTTGAAATACCAAATTCTTATCTGCTGTTGATTTATTTGATTTGATTTTTGTATTTTGAACCACAATGAAATGTTCTAGTTATTTTCTATTTTCCTTTGCCAGTGGATTCCTGAACTAAGACATTATGCACCTGGGGTTCCCATAATTCTTGTAGGAACAAAACTTGGTTAGATTTCTGATCCCTTTTTGATTTCTTGCATTTCAGAATGATTTAGATTCTTGTTACTAATCCTGTGCTCTTATCTGTGAATCTGGGTTTATTCTTTGATTTTATGTACTTTTAGCAATATATTATCCTTATGTACCAGCATATCTTTTTTGTGATTGACCACATACCCAAGATGTTGCACACATGAGAGTTACATGGACTACCTAGTGTCAGAGATTCAAGAGCACCTACTCTCTTTTTTTACCCTTTTTTGTGTACAGTTCTTTTGGCTCAGTTAGAGAACAAAAGTGATTTCATTAAAAGTGATTCAATGAAATGTTCATGATGATGATGTTGGCCCTATCAATGATTGTAGTAGAATACATTTGGTTGGTTGGTTTGTGGGGAGGGTGGGTGTTAGCATCCGTAGAAAGGCCTTGTAGATTTATATACAATAAGGATCAACATAGCAATGGCATAAGTTGCTGCAAAATTACAAAGAAAGGGACATGAAACATAAGGAAGGTTAGAAGACCCTGCAATTGTGAAAGAACTAAATCTTAGTGTGGGCGAAAGGTTGAAATAACTTACAAGAATTTAGGAAAGTGAGAAGCCTTTTGAGTAGATGGGTGAACCTTTTTGTTCTGCATACAGTAGAAAGAATGGTAATTATCAAGAACACCTTCATCATAAACCTGTCAAGCATCCAAAAAGGGATGGGTTCATGTGAGGTTTTCTAATGAGAAAACTGGTATCTGGTACTTTCTTTGTGTGGGAGGCAAGGTCTATGCCACTTTCCTTGTTTTCACCAAAAGGAGGGATATATGTTTGTGATTGTGGTCTAGCTTTCAAATCTTCGTTGTTCCTGTCCTTTCAGAAGAAGACAATGGAATTGATATTATACCTTATCTTGACCATTGCTTGATTGGACAGGAAATTTTTCTCTTATTCCTGCACTTATAAATAATTGATGTTGGTGTATATTTGATGCATGAAAGGATTTCTTTCTGAAATTTTTTTGCAATCTTTTTGAGTTTGCTTTGACAATGTGGCCTTTTTGTTAGCAAGTTTGGTTTGATGTTAAATGCAACTCTGATGATAAATGCTGGCTTAGGGGAAAACAACTTTTTTGGATGATTGAAAGAAAATAAAGACAGCTTTCACAGCCATTTGTGTTTTGTGCTTGATGGTTGTTGAATCTGTCAATCTTTGGTTGTCCAGTGTGGGTTTCTGTAATGAAATCTGGGTGACCAGAAATTGTTTCACCTAATATGTGAGATTGAGGTTTAGAATGCTTATCTTATTATGGTATGGGAAATGGGCAATGGTCCCAGTGATTGGGTTTAGAATGCTTAGCATTTTAATATACTGAAAATGGTGCACAAAACCCTTCAAAAAAGAAAATAATTTCCATAATGGAAAAATATTTATGGAGGTTTTTTTGCAAATTTATGTACTAAGGCGGAAGATTATCTGGACAAGAAAATTTTAGCAAATGGCAAGGGGACGACTATTGGTGTGTTAACGAGTTGAGTTTTGTCAAGCTTGAGCTTGATTTGAAGTGGGACTGTCAAATACAAGCTAAGCCTGTGAGCTTTTAGTTTTAAGTGAAGCTTGAGCCATGCTAAGCCAAGTGATGTTGGTTTGTTGAGTTTATACATTGAAAACATATGAAGTACATAATCTATTTGTTTTCTTCCCCATGACAAACGTAGAAGCCAAGTTGAGCTACCCATGAGCTCCAATGTGGTTTGGGTATTGAAGTTTTCATAACTAGCAGTAATGTTTTCCAATCACTTCATGGTATCCCAAAAACATTTTTCTGGATGTTAATTTGCCCCCTCCCTTAATGTATCAGTGTTTAACTCAAGAAGGCACAGCTTGGATATGAGCACTTCCTGTGCCAAATTTGTTTCCATTAAGCCATTCTTAAGTAAATTGCACTGTGCTTCTTCAAAATCAAATATAGTTTGTTTGGTGTATGATGCTAAATTTTCGACTTGTGGTCGAGTGCCAAGCAACAACTTACAAGCTAGGTTGGCTTGTTTGCAACACTAAAAAATGTTCACAAAAGCATAGTTTATATAAGGCCTTATGTGTAGATGGGTTGCATTTATTTTGTTCTTTTCATTCAAGCTTGCTGGATGTGGCATGGAAAGTTAATAACAAAAATTCTTCAGATATGCATACTGCTTGTCCCAGGGCCTGTTCAATGGATAGTTTCTTCTCAAATGAATCACAATTAGTAGAGCGAACACTAAATAAATTGAAGCTTTGATTTAAAAAGTATTCTGAGAGTTTTGCTATTACTCTTAATATTTGAGGAAGGGATGTAATGAGGGAGATGTGCTATTTGAGATGAAAGAGTGCTGTTAGTCTTAAAAGGGCCTACTGTCTGGGCTTGGGGGTGTCGTTTTGTTTACTCTTGGGATGCAAAAGATGGTGACTTGAAGGCTGGATGTAAAAGGAAATGCCAGATGGGGTGCGTCACTGACACAACATATGAATTTGAGTTGACCTTAATATTGAAGGCAGTGTAGACTGGGGAGTGATGGAATTTGGGTTGCAGTTAGTTTTATAGTTGCCAATGGAAGTTGTCCATTTACAAGGGCGCGGATCAGAGCCCAATGGTGCCTTAAAGATGAGTTTGTTTATGTCTAAACCTAATTCATGTAGCTTGTCGAATTCCTAAAATGGCGCATCTTGACTAAGGAGCAGCTAGGGCAGGTTGGATCTTGTTGGGGGTTTACTGCAAGCCATCTGCATATTTGCAAATTGTGCCTCAACCCAACCTGAGGCTGCGTACATCTGGATTTGGTGGTTTGTCAGTGTAAAAGTTATTGAAATAGTTGATGTATCCATCCAATATAAAACAATGCATCACAACACAAATCAATAGAAATGCACATCTAGTCTGTCTACTGCCAAAAAAGTGGGTTGAAGTAGGCTTGAGCTGATGGGTTGACTTGGATTAATTTGGTTGGGCTGACTTTGTGTCACGATTGCTTATATTTTAATATTTTGGGTGAATTGGTCCCTCGTGCCAGCCCTCACCCCTATTGGCAATCTCAACCCAGCCCTAACCAAAGTCTAAGTAAATGGGTTGGGCTTTGGGTGGATGATTGGAGTTTTGATTGGAGTTCATAAATCGAGTTGACAATTCTGATTATGATAAATATTTTATTTTAAAAAGTAAATATTTTATGTTAATTACAACATAAAATTAGTAAAAAATTATTTTTAACACTGAAATGCAATAAAAATGAGGAGAATGGCTGGGTACATAAAGGCTATTGTCCAACCCCTCAGCCCAAACCAACATGAATTACAAATCATGTCATGTTGAACTCATTTGGCCAACTCGATATTCTCATTTTTCTAATCCAACCCAACCCATCTTCCGGTTGTTTGATTGGAGATTTTTAGCTTCACACAACCCCACCCATGAGTTTGGAATTTCATTTCCAACGCATGTAGCTTTGCTTATTTGATTGGGTTGGATCATGTTGCAATCCAAGCCATGAGTTGAACCCAAGCCAATTTGCACCCCTAAGCCCAACTCAAGCCTGATTGGAGAATTTTAGCTTTACATAACCACATCCATGACTTCAGAAAATCATTTCTAATGCACTTAGCTTTGCTTGTTTGATTGCGTTGGATCATGTCACAGTCCAAAAGTGCAGTGGAATTCCTGCCCATGCAAATTACACCAGAGAAGATAGGTGGGCTAAACATTATCGGTCTTTAGTATTGAAGTTTGCAACATGACAACTCCAGAAATTATTGGACCCAATGCATAGAAATACAATAATAGGTAAAACTAATTAACAGTTTTGTGGTCATACTAACGCTACTGCACTGGAGCCAATCAACTAGTCAGCAAAATAATGGAATGCCTGTGACAGTCATGTTAGGTGCTATTTGCTTGTTCTTAACCTGCAATTAACTTCAATTTTCAAGAAAAAAATAAATAAAAGATAACAAACAGAAGGGTATGGTGATGCATACAAACTTCCAGATGTGGGCAATGGTATTGCCAAAGATGAAATAAAGCATAGAAATAAATTTTCCAACTGCAAAATCTGTGTTTTCTGTGCAACAATCACAAATACTGTCCAAATTCATTTGATAAGAAAACCTGCATTTTAAAAATAGCTCCATCTTGCCTCCTACCATTCTAACTCCTTGATTGTTGAATTATTACAACAAAGACATGATTAGTTTTTTCTAATCAGAAAATTTTCCCCCTTTCTGAAAAACAATTGCACACTGTTAAAATTCCTTTACCATCAAAGTCTTATGGTTAAAAAACAGTTTCATCTTTTCTCCTACTAGTCTTAAGTGATAAAATGTAGATATTCAGGAGTGCTAGATAGAAGCCAAACATGTAGATTTCCTTATCCTCATGAGCAGACATGTGGATGTTATGGTTTTCCCTCTTAATCAAATGTGCACGCACACAAGAAGGAACACCAATGTAAAAGAAAAAAAAAGTCATAGAATAAAAGAAAATGAAGATGAATTGTTTTTTTAAATAAATCCAATTGGCACCCAAAGAATCATAGGAAAGATAGAGGTTTTTTTCCTTCATTGCTAGGTACAAACTATGCTTGACTGAAAGGAATGAAGGACTCTTATATTGAAAATGAAAATGGTGGCTGCACTATATCTTTTACCTTCCTAGTAGCAAAAACTTTGCCTACCATACCAGAATCTCATTGGCATTGCTTTTCTATTTCTAGTTGTTCAGCGTCACACTAGATCAATGGTGTGGCTGCATAATTTTCCCTTGTAGGGGCTTAACTAGTATGGTTTTCTCTGATTTTTTACTCAGTGGCCCATCTTATCATTTATGATGACTTGTATGGAATATTTTGCTCAATAATGTGTTATTCTATTAATAAGTTTGAAACAATAAAGAAATGGCTCTTGAATAAAACAAGAATGAACTGTTTGGTGCAAATGACAAAAGCTTGAGCAATATGAAAGGAGTTCCTTGGTCTAGCCAAAAAATGTGGCAGACACAGATAAATGGATGAAGTAAGAGAAGTACTTTAACTTGCATGTCTCTTCCTTGTGGTCTTGTCAATGTTATTAGGACTGGACCAGGTTGAACTAGTGAAGTGTTTATTTCCAGTTTGTCCAGCTCAAACATTCCTTCCAACCAATCTGAAGATTCTGAACCAATTGAAGCATTTTATATGAAAATTTGGATAATAATAAAATGCATATGGAGAATCAAACCACAGGCCTTGATTTAAGAGTGCATTTCTTTTACCTGTAGGCTACATCCCTTTTATTTATTGTGCTTATATCAACCAAAGAAGATTTCAAATTAGGGAGCAAGCCGTCCTCTTGTCCAGGGTTCCCAGTCAGCCATCCACTCAGTGAGGGTGTTCTGGACAACCAACGGCTGTCATGCATTTCCCTTGGACATGTCAAGTCTTCAAGTGGTGAGACATGTAAATTGTGGCACCCTTGATTGATGGTATGCTTATCTGGATTGTTAGTTTGGTTGCCTCCATCTTTTATGAACTGCAGACATAATTACTCTCTTTGGGAATCACCATACTGAGAACAATAAGCCTTCACTCTGGTAATCTTTTATCTATTACATGCCAGGCAGGTGGTCAACTTTATTGTTTTGCATTGAGAAAGCTGAGGCTCAAATTGATTTCAGCTACAGATTTTATTAAATTGAAACACATTATATTGAGTTGTCATTAATTTGTCATGGTCATTTTCTTATCTGATTCATGCACAGATCTTAGAGATGACAAGCAGTTCTTTATAGACCACCCTGGTGCAGTTCCCATTACTACTGCCCAGGTAAGTAATGATGTCATGGTGGTGAAGCCGCTGATGGCAGCCTTTTATTTTATTGTTTTGTTTCTCTCCCATATATGTTGAATAATCAATAGATGTTTATTTATTTATTTTTCTATTCTGAAGGGTGAAGAGCTGAGGAAGTTGATCGGAGCTCCTGTGTACATCGAATGTAGTTCAAAAACACAGCAGGTATACTCTTCCTTCATGCAACAATATCATATAAATCTGTTTCAAATTGTCTCCAGGTCACTTAGGTTATGCTTGCCTACCAATTGATAATATCTCAGACATGCAGTTTGGCAGGGATAAAAAAACGTTGTGGGAACATCTACTACATAATTTTTTAAATGAAATAAGTTAGCTACATTTTCGAGTTGCATCCAAACATGTCCTTGCAATTCAGAAAACTTGTTAGCCTCCTCCCTTATCTCATTTCTGTTAATATCAGTCTTGTTGATGGGTGTTCTATCTTGTAGAATGTCAAGGCAGTCTTTGACGCTGCCATCAAGGTAGTACTCCAGCCGCCCAAGCAAAAGAAAAAGAAGAAGAGAAAGGCACATAAAACCTGCTCCATCTTGTGAGTAAAAAGATAGGAAAGATGACTAGGCACAGAATGCCTGCTCCATCTCGTGATGAAAGGATAGGAAAGATGCCAACAGCCATCCTTTGTAGTCTCTCTCCCCCCAAAGCAGGCGAATGGTGTATAGTCTACTGACAGTATTAAAATCTCTGATGTGATATGAGGTGATTTGTTGATATGTAATGAATGACCTTTTAGGCCAGGTGATTTGTGGATAGTTTCGTCTCAGCATCTGCATGTGTGAGATGAAACTTGCCTGAAATTAGTTTTACAGCTCTGGACATGGTTATATCCATATTTCCTGTACCCCTATTTTAAATGCTGCAATAGGTGTGTTTACATGTTCTTGTTTTTGACCAACCCTAGATCAATTTCACGTGGGCATCCTGAAATATTTTCTTCCCAAAATCTTGCTCCGTCTGTATTTTCATATACGTTTGATGATTTTTCTCCGTGCGCAATCAGGGTTTGGTAAGAGTTGGATGCTCTTATTCTGCTCATCTTGCTTTCATTTTATGCTGGGTTTTTTTTAACATCTTAAGCGATGGGACTTCCTACTATCATTGTTGGTGATGGTGATACAGGTAGCGTCCTGCACCAATAGCTGTAACTTGCCCATTATGCGATTCCGATATCTTTCCTCCACTTGCTTTTCCTGGGAATGAATGCCGAAAAGGATTGGCTATGAGAAGAAGAATGATTCCATGGTCTTTGAGATCAGATATTGGGCGGAAAGGAACAAAGACAAGGGTGAAAAGCAGTGAGAAAGGCAGCCAAGTTCGTCAAGGGAATATTAGACTTTTTGGCGTGGGCTGTAGCAATGTAAGGTTATGGCAGAAGAATGGTAGAGAGGTTGAAGCGAATTTCTTTCTAAGAAAAACTGTTTTAGCTAAGCACGAATAAGGTTCTTTGAACGTGCTCTGCCACAGCTGTGGCCAGGTCTCAGGATTCCAGTCGTGTGGGTCGGTCGGTCGTAGGTGTCACGTCAATGTGGCCATATTCCATTTTGTCTGATTCTGATTTTTAAGAAATCGCCTGTTGATTTGGGAAATTAGTAGAGCTATTCACTCACTGAGATTGGATAACATGTCATTCGAGCATACGTTTTCCAACGATGCTCCGCTGGCAAGCACAATACGCAATCAGGTTGATGTGGGAGTTGCAGGGGTTCTGATCGTTTGCCAGGCCATAGATTTCCTCCATGATGTGGCCTCTGGGGGTGCGGTAGAGCGTGGGTGTCATGTTCTCCCTATGAAATACTAGAATGTAAATGTAATCCCTTATTTGGTAGATGAATAAACCTCAGGTAAAGTGTGAAAGAAAGAAAGAAAAGCAACCTAAAGGGAAGACATTTGATAGAAGATGGACATAGAGAACAAGACAAGTAGCAGACATATGTGAAAAACAAAATCATGATTGGAAGAGAAGCTCATAATGTAATATAAAAGTTTTAATTGAAAATTTGGCGAGAAAAAAGGATCAAGACTAATGAATAACCATATTTAAAAGCCCTTAAAACATTGTATCCCTTTTCCTCCTAACCAAATAGAAGAGCCGTTCGGGATAAAAATGTCCTTAAAAATAAAAAGGAAATGAAATTATCCCCAGTGACATTAGTCATAAATTGAATAAAAACCAAAAAAATAATTTTTTAAATAAAAAGATAAATAATAATTAAAAAATAAATTTATTAAAGTAGTTAAATGTTAATTGCCTATTGGTCAAAAGATTAGGTAAGTGGTGCCTTCCTTGGCTCAGCAACTTTCCTTGAGAGATTCACTGAATTCGGTGATGGATCGTCAGTTCTACTTAGTAGTTAAAGGGTGGCAAGAAAATCAGGGGAAAAAAAAAATAAAGTAAAGATGGATGGATTCTTGACTTGCTCCTTTCTTTAATGTGGAATTTGTACCTTGGGCCTACTTCGCCGTCAGTACTAAAATTACTTGTTGCCACCTTCCGACCACTGCATATATACAACCACCCTTCCTTCTCGCATTCCCATGGTTGCATTTGTCTACCTTGACGACTCTTCCTCCTCCTGAATTTTCCTTCCTCGCCATTTCCACATCACTGATCATTGCAAATCCCATATACCCAGAATGGCTGCGAAGAGGATCACCAAGGAGCTCAGAGACTTGCAGAGGGACCCACCCACTTCATGCAGCGCAGGTATCCCATGGGGGCTAATTCCCTAACATTGGCTGAGCTAAGACGCCCAAGATTCACATCTCAATCCACCAATAACTACTCAGTGGAGTATATACTCAAACAACATTGGAATAACAGTCCAATATCCGACCTACTTTGCAATTTTTGGACAATTTATTGGAGTAGGGTGGTAGGGGGTTTCTAAGTCATGGGTTTGTAACTTTACAGGTCCTGTGGTAGATGATAATATGTTCCACTGGCAAGCAACGATCATCGGTCCGAATGACAGTCCCTACTCTGGAGGAGTTTTTCTTGTGAACATCCAATTCCCACCTGACTATCCTTTCAAACCTCCCAAGGTAAAAACAACAACACCCTCTTTTCATCTTTTACAATTGCAAGCATCTAACACTTGGGCATGATTTTTTTGCGATACAACAAATCAGGGGCGAAGATCGATGATCTAAGATTTTAATTGTGATTAGTGATATGCTAATTTCCTTGTTTCTCTTTTCACTTTCAAAATTGTTTGGCAGGTTTCTTTCAGAACCAAAGTCTTCCATCCCAACATAAACAGCAATGGGAACATATGCTTGGACATACTCAAGGAGCAGTGGAGTCCGGCCCTAACCATATCAAAGGTATACAAATTCCAACATAAGTAGCACGCCACCCCCCCACCCCCAACTGTTTGCTTAGCATCCATCTAATTTAATCTAATCATTGGAAAAACCTGCGTAGGTTTTGCTGTCCATCTGTTCATTGCTGACAGACCCGAATCCAGACGATCCATTGGTGCCTGAGATAGCTCACATGTGCAAGACTGACAGATTCAAGTATGAAGCCACCGCCCGCAACTGGACTCAGAAATATGCCATGGGCTGACATGCAGCCCCCCAAATTCAACCCTATGCTAGTAAATATGAGCTTTATGTTATGTGATGTTGAGGGATGTAGCTAGTGAGTTGTGGAGGAATAAAATGAAACGGGGATGGATCTGAAGTGTCCAGGTCTGCCACTTTGATTTCTTTACTTTGTAGAATAAACGCCCGAAATTTTTCTTAATAGATTGCTGGACATTTTCGCTTTTCCAAGATTTTATTATCAAAGCCAAATAAATCTGAGAATAATTGGCTCAATTTGGACGCCAAACTAGCTAAGAAATGGCTTAGATCATACGTATTCATTAAGGTATGCATATGATGGTTACTGTTCCAACCCAATAAAATGCCGTTCCCAAATTTCCCAGGCCAGTGCACAGGACAGGAGCCAACAACGTCTTGGCGCATGAAAAAAAATGGCCGAAACACACCAAGGGTGCCAATTTTACGAGCTAGGTGATTGTAGCAACGATACTTTCATTCAAATGCGATTACGTTAGTAACAACTACAAGCTGTGTGAGATTGTAACTAGAAGATTTTCATTTGAATGAGATTTAACGTTAGTAACAAATAGAACTGGCAATCGTGCTGTACAATGTGTGACTCTTTTGAGTGTGACCAAACAACAGAACCGGGAAAAAAAATGGAAGACAAAATGAGACCACAGCAGAAACCACATGCAGTTAAGTGGGACAAGAAAAATATACATGCTCTCTCCGGGTGCGCCTTTTCCCTGGCACTTTCTTGCCTTGGGTCTTCAAAAATATATGCCCCAAGTAGTAGATGATGATTGAATCATTGTCTTCAAAAATATGTGCCCAAGTAGTAGATGATGATTGAATCAATCTAGAACGGTAACACATAAGGCAACGCATACACGTCCCCTGCCGCCAAATAACAGGCCCGTGGACCCAGGTCAGTGCTGCCTACAAGACTTGAGCAGCCATTGGCTTTCTGTCTTTTAGCATCAGGCTCATCACATCGCTGCCTCCCCTCAAACAACCATTCTAGTTCATCCAAATCTGGGTGTTCCATTTGTAATGGAATGGGCTTCCAGCTGCCCATCAAATCTTCTGCATTTCTGTATTCACGGGGAACCTTGGGCAGCTCCTTTGCTACGATCGTTGCTGCAATACTCTGTGCTGTGAGCTCCATTTGTAGCGGTGGAAGGGGCTTCCAGCTGCCCATCAAATCTTCAGCATTTCTGCATTCACGGGCAACCTTGGGCAGCTCTTTTGCTGGGATATCTGCTGCACTGCTGTCTTCTTTGACAGCTTTAAGTGGTTCTTTCGGGATATTTGCTGCACTGATGCTTTCTTTGACGGCTTTTATACCGCTGTGTTCTTTGACAGCTTTGAGTGGTTCTTTTGGCAGGATCTTTGCTGCACAACTGAATTCTTTGACAGTTTTCAGCGGTTCTTTTGCTGGGATCTTTGATGCTGCATTGCTGCATTTGCGAGCAACAGCTTTCGGTGTCTCTTTTGAAGGGATCTCTGCATGGCCAGAAGAGCAAGCCTTTGGCTCTCCACTGAGGAGTCCCACATCCTTTTGCTTTGAAAGTGATAACCGAATGCGGAGACTGCCCCCTTTAGTTGATAATAAAGATTGAATGATGAATGTCAATTGCCAGTGAGAAGAAGCACAAGCCCAACAAGCAACATGCTCCCTAGGAGGGAAATGCAGGAACCTGGGTATGGTGCTCTCTTAAAGTAAAGAGGTATGGACCTTAGAATCAAACTGCTCAAATAGAGACCAACTACAGAGCAGGTGCGGACCTTAAAATCAAACTACTCAAATGGGGACCAACTACAGAGTAGGTGTGGACCTTAAACCAAACTGCTCAAGCTGCACCAAAACTAGTATAAATTACAAAAATCAATCTACAAAACAGCTCCTGCTTTTTAGTTTTTACTTTTTCTTTACTTTTTTAGGACCTATACGTTAATTGGATGAAACAATGGTTCTTAAGCTGATTAATGGACAGTATCAAACAGAAATATTTTATCAGTGTGTTCCATTTTGGCAATATTTCTAGAAACTGGTTTGACATATCCATTAATTAAGCAGTTCACAACCAAAAACTGGAAAACAAGAAAGAAAATGGCAAAACTGCAAAGCAATATTTTATGGAACAGCTAGGTGTTTCAAAATTTAAGGCAAATTTCACAAAAGTGGAAAGTCATATGCATAGTACAGCTAGGTTGTTACAAAATAGGTAAAATGCCCAAAAAGTGGACCCTTTTAAAAGCCTTGAACTTTTATTAATATACGAACTTTTACCAATAAAAAATAAATTTTCACATAAATGAGTGCAGATTTCAGCTATAAACCATTTTTTTTGTGATTGACCATGTTATTAGAGCAATTTGACTAGAAGGGGCATTGCCATGTGTCAAGTGCCCCCCCAGCACCACATTTGTAGTACATGCACCCAGCCCCAAGTAATTCCCCTCTAAGAAAAAAGCACTCACCAAGGTGGCTATGGCAAGGATCTGTTGGTGTTTCAGGCTTCTTCCTCTTAACACTGCCATGTATGCTGTCAAAAGAGTCATGAAGACATTGAATGCTAACTGCCTGCCCATGCTCTTCAGAGATGCTACTCCTCTCCAGCTGTTCAGATTCTTGATCTCTTCCCTCTTTGCAGTCTCCAACACTTTTATGAAATAATGATATACTACCTCTTTCATGTCTCTTATCACCATCATCTTTCTTCTCTTGTGTCTTACTGTCCTCCCTTGGTCTGTGCTTCTCTTTCTCCTCTCTCTTCTTCTCTTTCTTCTCTTGTTTCTTGAGTCTCTTCCTCTCTTTGTCAGCTCTCTCTTGTGCTTTCTGGAGATTCAAAGACAAGTGAGTTTGGGACAACAAGAAAGAAGAACCAAGAAGGTAGTACAACAAATGAAGCTACCTAAGCTTAACAGATAATATTTAGTTTTATGGTTGAATTAAAATTCATGTGCAATGTCCACAATACATATAGCAAGTGAAAAATATTGCATCAGACACCATGGCAGAAGCCACATGAGTGTATGGTTGTGGTGGTTTGGTTGGTTCTTTTTTTTCCCCTTTAGTTCTTCTTTTGAGGGGAAGGGAAAAGATGGGAGGCTTTTTGTTTTTAATTGCCTTTCTGAGCGGAAATTTTGCAAGGCCAACACCACAGAAGATGTCATTTCAATCCTAAAACAAAGATCTTACAGCAGGAGCAAGAAGCGAAAGCAGAAATTCTTATCCTAAAAAGATTTGAAAAACAATGGCAAGCCCAAGAGCATAGAAGAAAAAAAATCTAATTTTACGAAATAGATCCTCAGGGAGGAAGAAATCAAAAAAGCAGGACCCTTCTAAAATAGATCGGTTGCAGTGGTCATACAACATCTCTATTTAGTAATGGGCATACTTGTATGTACATTTTATCACATCACACAGCAAATAAGATAATGAAAATTTGCAAAAGTTAAACTTGATTCCTCCAGAAATCAAAGGTATCAGGCTCATGAAACAGGATGGCTGGAAGCCTTGGAAAAAGACCTTGAGAACTTTCAGGTACTCATTACAATCAGCTAGGATCCATGGTTCCAGAACCTCCTTAATATTCTAAAAAAACATATGATTCTGTTGAAATGCAATCTAATGTGCCTCCAATTGTTTGGACAATTGGGGTCAGTTCAAGGAAGCAGGCATGTTTTCTCTGTGTTCATTTGTGTGGTGCAATTCTTTCAGCTTCATTTCTTTCTGCAGACGATGGATAAAAACTAAATTTATATAGGATTAGCTATGTTTTCATGTTAACCCATAAAATACAACTCTCTCTCATTGAGATGGTATGTATACAAGCTACCCTTCCATTAAAATCTGTAGCCAACATACCATGTAGATATGGAATTGTAAGAAAATCCAACACATTGGATTATGATTTCATTAATCTCCAACTAAGAAAACATACTACACCATAAAACAATAGATATGATTAACTATTCTCATCATTGTCATCATCCATAATCCTTGAACCTCTCTCTCTCTCTCTCTCTGTGGCCAACATTTTATCACATTAAGCATGCCTACCTTTAGGCTGGGTAGGGGTTGAACCTACAACTTTCTGCTAAGAGTCAAACATTATACATTAAGCTACAGGCATACATGACTCGCAGTTGAAAGCAATGTGTCAAAAATAGCAAAACAATCTATAATATGGAGCAGGGCTATCTTTACGCCAGGTAGGGGTTGAACCTACAACTTTCTGCTAAGAGTCAGACGCTCTATCCATTGAGCTACAGGCGTACATGACTTGCAGTTGAAAGCAATGTGCAAAAAAAAAATCAAAACAAGTTCATAGGAATCATCTTTAAGGGGTCACAACTGCATTTAACATATGGCAACAACTCTCAATAGAGCAGCCATTAGCTCCAAGTCCTAGTGACTAATGCACAAAACAACCCCAGGAAATAAAGAAAACATGAATTGGTTGTTTCCTCTCAAAATCAAACTAACGAAGGCCAAGAAAGGTAGAATCCTTGTTAGCCTTAGAAAAATATTAAAGCCCAATCAATTGCAGCAGAACAGATAAAAAGAACTAGAAGCCAATATTCCCACCCATCAACCATAACCTAATCAGTTTTTTTTTTTTTTTCCAGTTGAAATCTACACCTATACACAACACCAACAAACTCCCTCGGAACAGACAAGGGAAAGTAGGTATGGAAGACCACAGAATCTCAAGAGAAGAGAATCTCAATTAAGAGGCCAAACTCTTAACACTTCACAGTTCTATTTTTGTTATTATGGCTTCTTTTTTAAGCTTGGCTTCCCTTTACTAGTTTAATTATCAATACAGTAAAAGGGCAGCAGTAAGGAGCAGAGTGCCATAGGTAAAACAAGGCAACCACTCCCCTACAAAATTCAAATAAAGGGGGCTCTAGCAGAACACTCTTCCCAGGGAGGGCAGGTGCCAAAAGTCACAGCATCTCACAAGTTATCTCAAGCAAGTGAGAAGGTCATAAATGTCCATCAAGAAAGATTACCAAACCAATGAAAGCACAAAACCAAAACCATATTCATGAAAGACGATTCCCACCACACTACAAAGGCCATACGCCACATGCACATCTCCAATACTGCTTCGCTACCAATAAAAATACACCATCAAAACCCACATGTAATATTCAACAGTGACTTTGTTTCCATCATTATATAAATTATAATACATTATTTACAATTAGGTCATTGAACAGACATAGGATTGAACACAATTCAATCGCCAGAACCAATCGAATCGATCATAAATTCAGTCGAGCACAGCTGCAGAAATCAACGCATTATGGCATGCTCAACAAACCTTAATCGATTCGATCACAGCCGCATCGCTGACCTTGTTATCATAACTAGGTGGCGGATATGGAAAACACCGAGACATTCTCTCCGCCGATCCAACCCAACGAAACCTGAATACTTCTATCTCCTTATAATCAACTCAACAATCTTGAAATCCGAGAACCCTAGAAATCGGCACGGATCAGGATAAGATAAAAAGCGTCTTTCAATCAGAAACTGCTTCTGAATGAGTTGCAGGCGACCGATCTCGCCACCAGCTAGTAAACCCTAGCGTTAGGGTTTCCGAAGCGAAGCTGCCCCAGAGATGCGTAAAACGCGCTCGCCACTTTGATTCGGCAAGCCAAGACGAGTATTTATAGGCAAAAGCGATTTACGGTCCTCGGGCCGAGGACATGCGCATTGTCAGGGGTCGAGATTTTGCGTATGTGATGAGCCATATTTGGCTGATCTGGACCGTTGATTTGGGGTGAGGACTAAATCTCAGCGTAATAAAAGCCTCTTTGAATTTGGAATTTGGTCTAATCTTTCTAATTGGCGGAAGATTGATGAAGAATGGATCGGTGGTATGCTTGTGATCAACGGTCTGGATGACGCCACGGCATAGCGGAAATATCTGATTCTCATGCGGAATTGCATGTGCCGCCTCAAACGCGGTGAAGCTTGTGGATCGCAGTGCGACAGCTGGAACGTTTGAATTGTGACAGGGATCGAACGAACGCCTGTGACCGACGAACATTTTAAATGTTATTTAATTCTTTAATATTAAAGAAAATAAGTTAGACGTTCACTCGGGATATGTAAAATGAAACTTATACGCATGGATTGTAAAATAATCCTTTTTTTAGTATAAGAACTTTATTGTATATTTATCTAGTTAAAAATATATATCTAAAATTTGGATTATATGTATAAGTCACTTTAATTCGAATATTTTTGAGGTATTAAAAATAAATTACATTTAGAATATTTAAAATGATGGGATCTTGGGTCCACCTGAAATACGGAGACGAAATTCATCTCAGAGCAGCTCGTGAGGAAGCCTAGACAAATGAACTGCTTTCGTGGGTTAGCATGACTAGATGTGGGACTAGCATGCTTTACGGTGAAATCGAATCCATTGATATTGTTTTTCTTTTTATACATAATACATTATTTATAAAACAATAGAAATAGTAATATCGATATTAACTATATAAGTAAAAAGTTCTTGAATCACTTTTTTTACATGACAAAGTCCGCCCAACTATTTGTATTTAACTAAATTTCTTAATTTAAATTTAATACTTTATTTTATATTGAACTCTTAAATTTTGTTAGCTTTCTAAATTATAGAAATTGAAAAATACTTCTACAGTAAATCTATGGAAGAGATGTGATTTAAAAATTTTTAATAGCTTATAATATAAACATTATATCAAGTTTAAATTGATAAATTTAAGTTCATAGACTCTTTTATAAAAAAAATAGTGATTTAGCATTTTATTTTTCATGGGTTGGAGAATGAAATTTTTTTTGATTAATATTGAAATAACATTGACAAGATAAATATGTTATTTACTGTGAGATGACATAGGAATGTAGTATTTTTTAACAAAAAAAGTAACTATAAATTATTAAAAATATTAGTATAATTAGCAAAAATAATATTATTATAATAGTTAAAATATCACATTAATCTATAAAGTATATAAAAGAATGTATGGATGATACACTTACTCTGGTGTTGGTTTGGATGGAATGGAAGGAAAAATATAAAAATGATGTAAGGCATGAAATGAATAAAATTAAAATATATTAGTGAATAGTGGTCCAGAATATATGTAATGATAAAAAAAAAAAACAGTATTGGCCTGTTATTTCAAACTTGAAAATTGCAAATTTTCATGTTTAAAATTTATAGCAAAGTATATCCCTTTTGAGTTGTTAAACAATAAAACAGAACAGGTGAACGACAAAGACGTTGAATGTGGGAATGATGTCAAATTCAAGCAATTCTCACAAGTAAACGAAGAAACAAAAATCGAAGTGAATCGATACTTGCAAGAATATTTTATGTTTTGGAATTATGGCTGATTCCTTTCAAGTATTGAGTTTTATTGGCCTTGGATATTCTCGCTGCTCCTATTCTATAGGAGGGCACATTGGCATGTGGACCACTTTTGGACATTTATTTGCAGTGACATGGAGATGGAAAAGGAATTCCCCTCGTATTCTTTCGGCTTTCAGTTGCCTTAACTTGCAAGAGCTTTCATGTAAGTCCCACTTCAAGTCATGCTTTGGACTTGAGCTCCTTCCCCTGATCCCTGTCCTTTTTCTTTTTTCAAGGCATTTCCAGGATGCATTCTCCAATCCACACTTCTGGATCTGTTTGTTTCAGGATGCATTCGCCCATCTTCACTCTATCAATTTGTTTCAGCTTGTGTCTTTGTTTACTTCAGTGTTAGCATTGCTATGCATATGTCTTACAAAACATACCATAATCGCTCTCTTTTTACCATAGGCTGTCTCATTTACTTTTGCATTTCAGACTCACCTTTAGCAATAGCCCACAAAGCTATGTTGTAAAAACTAAAAAGCAATTGTAAACAGGCCTATGTTGTTTTAGATCTTGTATCACCCTAAACATGAACAACCAAAACCAACTCGGAACTGTTACTATCAAGACTAATTTTGCAGCACCAAGACAATCGAATTTGGACCATTCAACCATCAAATTTAGACCATAAACATCAAGACACATTAGCGTCACCAAGATCTATCGGGTATAGCCATTCAGATCAAGATGCATCAGTTTATCCGCGACCTGTCATCTGGACCATTGAGATCTTTGTTCCGCAGCCTCTCATGTTTGGAACTCCATCCCCAGTAATGCCATTCCTTCTCTCACCGTCCCTCCATCTTAGCCATTGTTCAAGAGTTCGTTTGGGAATTAGGAATAAAAGGCAAAATGGAGCAACAAAGAATTGAATTTACAGATGAAAGAAAATAACGTGATATGATATAAGTTTATGAATAAAAGTAAAGTGTGTAGAAATAAAAATAGATTAACTTTTTTAAATAAAAAAAGAGGATGATAATTAAAAAAAATAATATAATGAATTTGTTGAGATAATTACAAGTCACATCAATTAAAAATGATTGAAAAGAAAGAGAATAAGGATTTTTAGCACTAAGGACACCAACATTGGTTATATCAAAGTTAGAGTCAATTGGACCCTCACCTTATTTATAAAAATTACACCATAACTCAAATTTCAACCCCTTTTTTAAAATCCTGGATGTATCCTTAACACACACACCGGAAATATTCTGTTAAATTTGGGTTGCCTTTGCGCTGAGAAATCAGGTTGAATTTTTGAGTTAACTTGTTATATTACAGCCTTCTATGACCAAAAAAAAAAAAAAATTCTGTAAAGTACTTTAAAATTATTTTTTTTTTACAATCCTTAGCTGGGCCAACATGGGAAAATGCCCTTTTAAAAAAGTTCCATTCCCCTCCAAAGGTG
>JAYJMB010028151.1:0-37730 GCA_036873735.1 Pouteria campechiana
GGACCTTTGAATAAAACTGGTGTTGTGATTCAATTCGTTGATAGATCTAATGCCTATCCTAAAGGTATAGTTGATGATGTTCTTGTGCAAGTTAATGACTTGGACTTCCCTGCTAATTTTTATGTGCTAAATATGGAAAACGGTGATCAAACTAGTCTTATTTTGTTATGAAGACCATTCTTAAAAACATCCAAGACTAAAATAGATGTTCATAGTGGCACACTTACCATGAAATTTGATGGTGAAATTGTTAAGTTTAACATTTATGATGCCATGAAATAACCTGGTGATGACAATCCTATTTATTCTATTGATGTGATTGATTCTCTAGCATAGGAAGTTTTGGAACCTGATGGAAAAGATGGATTGGAAGTTGCCATTAGTAAGCATCTTGAGAAAGAGAATGAGCTGTTAACCTTGAGTACTGATTTGTAGGAAACTATTGCAACATTGAATGATTTTTGATTTGTAGGAAACTATTGCAACATTGAATGATTTTTCAAAGTTACAATAGTCAAGTAACGTTCCTTATATTACATTATCAGTTTCTAATAAGAGACTTTTAGCCTCATTTTTGCAGGTTGCTATTCCAAAATTGAAGCCTCTCCCTAGTCACCTCAAGTACGTGTTCCTTGGAGATGGAGAAATGGTACCAGTGATTATCTCCAGTAAACTTAGTGCACCGCAAGAAGAAAAGCTTGTGTAGGTCCTTAAAGAGCATAAGATAGCTATTGGTTGGACAATTGTAGATATTAAAAGAATTAGCCCATCTACATGCATGCATCTTATCTTACTTGAAGAGGAGCAAAACCTTCTCGTGGAGCAGAAAGAAGATTGAACCCATCCATGATGGATGTAGTAAAATAGGAGATCCTCAAACTTCTTGAAGTTGGAGTGACTTATCCTACTTCGGATAGCAATTGGGTTAGCCCAGTTCAAGTGGTTCCTAAAAAGACTAGAATAATTGTTGTGAAAAATCAAAATTCCTACCCATGTTCATATTGGGTGGTGGGTTTGTATAGATTATATAAAATTAAATGTTATAACTAGCAAGGACCATTTTCCTTTACCTTTTATTGATCAAATGCTTGAAAGGTTAGTTGGTCATTCTTACTATTGTTTCCTTGATGATTATTTAGGTTATTTCTAGATTGCAATTGCTCCAAAAGATAAAGAAAAGATGACTTTTACATGCCCATTCGGGACTTTTGTATAGCATCCACTTTCCAAAGGTATTTGGTTAGCATATTTTTAGATTAAACTGAGCATATTATAGAAGCCTTTATGGACAATTTCACAGTTTATGGAGACTTCTTTAATAATTGTTTGCATGATCTTACACTTTTTCTTCAAAGATGCAAAGAAACTAACCTTGTGTTAAATTCTAAAAGATGTCATTTTATGGTTGAACACAGTATAGTTTTGGGTCATGTTGTTTCATCTTGGGGAATTGAGGTAGATAATGCTAAAGTTGATATTGTTCAATCTTTACCTTATCCCACTAGTGTGTGGGAAGTTCATTCTTTTCTTGGACTTGCAGGTTTTTATTGAAGATTTATCAAAGACTTCTTTAAAATAGCATTACCCCATGCAAGTTGGTACAAAAAGTATGTGGCTTTTGAGTTCAATGAGATGTGTAAAAAGGCGTTTGATAAGCTAAAGGAACTATTGACTTCAACCCCAGTTATCCTGCCCCTTGACTAGAACGTTCCTTTCAAGATAATGTGTAATGTAAGTGATTATATAGTAGGTGTTGTTTTGGGTTAAATAATTGGAAAAGTATCGCATGCCATTTATTATGCTTCAAGGAATTTGAATGATTCCCAGAGAAATTATTCTACTACTGAAAAAGAACTTTTAGTTATTGTTTTTGCTTTAGAAAAATGTTGATCTTATTTGATTTGTACTAAATTCATTATTTACTCTAATCATGCAGATCTTCATTATTTAATGACAAAGAAAGAGGCAAAACCAAGATCAATAAGATGGATACTTCTCTTGAGTGAATTTGACTTGGAGATCAAAGACAAAAGAGGGACAAAAAATTATGTCATAGATCATTTGAGTCGTTTAGTTCATGTAGAGGATGAACTTCATCTGCAGGAAATGTTTCCTAATGAGGAATTATTCTCTGCGAGTGTGACATTACCTTAATATGCAAATATTGTAAATTATTTGGTTACTAATATGTTACCTCTTGGTTTATCCAAGGCTCAAAGAGATAAGGTCAAGAGTGATGCCAAATACTATGTGTGGGATGACCAATACTTATGGAAGCATGGTGCAGGTTAAGTGATAAGAAGGTATGTTCTTGAAAATGAATTCATTTCTATTCTCACCTTTTGTCATTCTTATGTGTCATACCTCGCCTAGGGGCCTATGCATTTTACCATTAGCCTACAATTTTTCCATTTTAAGGAAATATTTTGCCAAAAATTTGGTAGAGTCCACCCTAAATTATATGGATCTGTACCTAGTATTAATCATATAACATCAACATTTTAATAATTATAAAATAATAATACTAACCACAATACTCACACCCACACCCACAGTTGCATGGCCAAGATTAAAACCGAACCATGATGATAATCACACAGATCCATTTACAATTTCATCACTATAACATGCTAATACTATACAATATACATCATTTTAATTTTCTTAAATACCAATACACCACCTCATTATAGAAATTTGATTAAATTTGCAAATACATATACATGAAGGGATTCTAATCCCAAGTTATCATACCATGATGAAAAAATCTTTAATTCTTGCTCAAAGCCCCAATCTACAGTTGAAATTCTTTACCTAACTTGCTACCTAAAAATTAAAATAAGAAGGTGTGAGTCTTAGGCAAACTCAGTATGTAGGCATGTTAGTTAACAATGATTAATTCAAATACAACATAATTCACACCAACTTGTGAATATAAATATACTAACCATTTTTTCATGGTATCCACGAACCACAACCATGCATACAATGCACTCACATCTCGTCTTGAGATGTAAAACACAACATCCATATTTTTAATATACAAACATATCAAATATCATAATTTGCCATGCAGGCACCACATAACATAATTGTGCCATTCAGGCACCGTATCATACCATTCTATCAAATACACTTCATGGAATGCTCTATGTTCCATTCATATATACATTCACATAATATAATATACTATCAGTACATTCATACTATTAGTACATTTCTGGGATTTTACTTATCCCATCTATTCCATCCATTCACATTATCACAATAGGGAACTCAACTTGGAAAACCTTGCATCCTTATTGATAAGTGAATTTCATTCACTTACATTATATATGTTCAAGCTTAGTTATTTGTGAATCCTTGTTACTTTTAGATGAATTTTACATAATTTATTAAATTTTTTAGCTGATTGGAAGATTGAAAATGAAGAGAAAATTAAGAAAAAGATGAAACTCAAAGATATGGAGGAAGAACACTTGCAAAGGAGCAATAAAATAAAACATATTGGAGGACATCACATCTGGTGCCACTGACGGTAGAATCTGTCATGACCATCTTGTGGACAGCCAAGCCGACGCTGTGGTGCCTAAGCTAGCATTGCCGGCGCCGTCGCCACTCCTCAATTTCTACTGAATTTTAGCTTGCTTTGTTTTGTGGTTTTTAAGGCATTAAGAGAAGGCTTTGGAGGATCTTCTTGCATTCATTTTTAGCATTTTGCCCTAGGGTTTTGAGGGGAGCAGCCTTGGTGATTCTTGTGGAGAAAGAGGGAGATTTCAAGTAAGCAAGAGAAAGGGGAGATGATGTTTTGCATTGTGAAGATCTTGATGAAGGGAGTTATTTCAATTTTCATTATGAACTAAATCCCTCTTTCTAGGGTGAAGATGTAGCCCTATATGATACTCTTTGTTATGTGGATTATTAGTTATAAATGATTTTATGATCTTGTTTCATTAATTATGTTGTTTGCAATCAGTTAATTCATTTTATTGCTTGATCACCAATATTATGAGTTACATTGGTTATCTAAGCATGGTTAAGATACATACCATATGCTAAACCATGAGCACCTTTAAATGAAAAGGATAGAGGGTTAAGGTACATAACATATGTTAAACCACCTTATTTTGGTTCATTAAGTTCTTGGGCTTAATGGCTTTTCACCTCAATTATACTATACACCATAGGGAATTGGAACGAGTGAAAATAATTAATTTAAATCCGCACACCTAACAGTAATAATCATGCATTCGAAAGAACGAGCCTAAGATAAACATTGAATCCAATATTCCATTAGCAAAGGTATCATTTAGTAGCAAAATAGTATCCCTGGACCCTTGCATCTTGTTAATTTCCCCTAAATTATTAGTAGTTATTAATTTTTACAATTCCATTCAATCTTATACCATATTTGCTTATCTTTAAATACATTTTTTTAAGGATAATGTAGTTCACTAAAAAAACTAACTAAATTAGTTTGATAATTCTCTGTGGGATCGACCCTCGTATTGCACACTATACTATTATACACTCACGCACTTGCGAGGAATTATAATTTGAACCATCAAGTTTTTGGCACCATTGCTTGGGAATGGTTCCAAATTGATTTAATTAAGTTAGTTATGATCATTCAATTTGTTTTTGTATCTAATTGTATGTAAGATTTTTAATTATTTCTTTCTTTCTTTTGTAGTATTTTGAATGATTGGAAGGAGATCATTGAATACAACTCTGTTTCCATTGAACGATCTCATTGACAAAGTAGAAATCGAGATAGAGATTTTAAGTGAAGGAGAAGAAATTCACATGGTTGACAACATGGAAAATCGAGTGGCTCAATAATCTCAATAGCTAATGAAGGAATTTGCACGCCTAACTATAGGAATTTCACCTTCATGCATTTTTTTTGAATGATAATGTTAGGAATTATGAACTAAAGCACATACATTTTAACATGCTTCCATCTTTTCATGGTGTAGCTGCAAAGGATCCCCTAACATTTATGCGTGACTTCTATGCGACCATCCAGACTTTTCCATTATAGGGTCTAATCGAAGTTCAACTACACATGAGATATTTTCCATACACTTTAAAAGATGCAGCAAAAACATAGTTCATGATATTGACTCTTGGTTCATTAACAACATGGGAAGATGGTACAACAAATTCATCAGTAAATTCTATTCCCATGCTAAAACTACAGAGTTAAGAAGTAAGATTGCTACTTTCTATCAAATGGATGGTGAAGCATTCTATGAGGCATGGGAGAGATTTAAGGCGATATTGATTCAATGCCCTCATCATAGGTATCCACTTCAATTGCTTAACCAAATTTTCTATGATGGATTGACATAACCATGCCAAGCTATGGTTAATAATACTGCAGGTGGAGCCATGGGAGAAAAGACTCTAGAGGAAACATGTGAGCTGTGTGAAATGCTTAGAGTAAATTCTTAACAAAAGAGTGTAAGAGGTAGATCTAGTGGAATATATGAACTGAACTCTAACACTGATCTATCTATGAAGATGTTGGAGATGGCAAAGAAAATGAAGGCAATGTGCTCCATGATGGTGAACTTGAAACAACCATAACCTGCCCTTGCAGAGGTTTGTTCTTTTTGTGGTATTTTAGGTCACTCACATAATGTTTGCCCTTCAAATGAACACTTTGCAGGTGATGCGGAGCAAGAAAATGTAATGAACTTCTATAATTAGCAACCATGTAATGATCCTTATTCAAATTCTTACAATCCTGATTGGAGAAATAATCTAAACTTTTCTTGGAACAATGACCGAAATCAGAGTCAAGCTGGATCTTCGTTTCAACCATAACCACATAAGCCTACTCTTGAAGAAACCATACAGAGTTTCATTCACGCAACACAGACTCAGATCCTGAACAATGCAACTAAGTTCCAAAATATTGATTCAAGATTCCATAGCATGGAGGCATCCATGAAGATGATGGAGACTCAGTTGGGGCAGATTGCAGAAGCTGTGCAAAGTTACACATCGAGAAACCCATCAAGTTAGCCTGAGCAAGTTAATTGATTATAATGTTAAGTGGTGGTAAGGTAATAGATGATAAAATTGGTGATGTAATTAACAATTCTAATATATTTGCAGATGATGAGGAGGAGGTTAATGCTAAGAGAGCTGTGTTCCAAGTTCTTAATCCTCCGCTCAACTACACGCCACTACCACCTTATGATCCACCAGTCCCTTTCCCTGGGTGTTTGAAGCTAACAAAGTTGTTGAAAAATCGTTCAATGGCAATGAGCAAATTCTAGCTTTAGATGTCTTCCCACAAGAAAAAACTAGTGAGATAATTGAAAATCATAATGAAGGTTCAATAAAGGAGGAGATTAAAGAAAAATCTGGACTAAAGTAATTGCCTCATTCTTTATGGTATGCAATTATAGGTCATAATTCATTCATCCCAGTCATTAATTCTTCTTCTTTTGCAGGCATGGAAAAAGAAAAGCTAAAGCAATTCCAAGATCATACTATGAAGTTTGATATTTTCAAAGAGATGAAGTTGTCCAAGGAGAACAAGAATGGTTTCAAGATAAGTGGAGTGGATGGAATGAAGGGGGAGTTTTCGGTAGAGACCATAAACACAGTTGAAGGAGATGAATTAGATAATGCTACATCATTCAATGATGTTTTGAGAGCACATAAATTTTACAAGCTACTACCAATTCTTAAAGAGCTCAAATACTGAAAAGCCAAATTTCAATTCAAAGATGGAAAGCCATAGTCAAGCTGAGACTATAAACAAAGTGCTTCTTGGGAGGCAAACCTAACTGTTTATTTTTCAGTTATTTCAAATTCTTAGATGTAGTGATATTTTTGCATTGATGAAGTATGCTAGTTGCAGTAGTTGTATTAGTTTATATAGATTGAGAGGATTTTTAGGTTGTTAAATTACACCTTTAGTTTTGCATTTGCCTCACAAGTTTAATGGTTGTTTTATGTTTGAAAGGTTAAATACATGAGTTGGAGGATTGAGAATTAAGATAAATAGAGACTTCAAGTACAGAGATCATCATGGGAGTGAATGAGCATTGACAAGGCACAATTCAAGGTAACTAGATTTTGTGCCGCGACACCAAATCTAGGGTTGCGACTCCAGAAAATTACATAGCAAGTTGTATGGGCAGTAGCACTCTAGAGCTGCGACACCAAATCTAGGGCCGTGGCTCTGAAAGCATGCTTTGCAAAAAGTATGGCCCGCAACATTTTGTGTTGCGGTGCCCAAATTGGGGTTATGGCTCCACTCACTTAACATCTACTTTTATACGTGCTTCCCATTTCTAAAATCTGAAACCCATCCCTCCAGCCCCCACACCAAAGCTCTCTCTCTCCAAGTTCCTTTCCCCAACCATTCTCCTCTAACCATCCCTCAAACTGACAACTGTATCCAACCATCTTTCTCTCTTGCTAACTCCATTCCCCATTCACCTCATCCTTGTTCTCTTTCAAGCCATCTTCATCTCGCTAGTCCTTACCAAGCTTTCCAACGTTGGAAACGAGAAGGCAATTAGGGAATCCGGTGAGTCATTGCTCTTAATAAAAGTTATTATTCTCTCTTTATCCTCCTTGAACATTTGGGAGTGGTAATATGCAAATTTAGGGAGCACATTGGGGATGGCTTGGAGGAAATGGAAGGTGGATGACAGGTGTTTGTTGAAAACCCAGTGTGGAAAACATTGAAAGAAGAAGCTTCTTCCATTTGTGCATGGACAACTTTTTTGGTAGTGTGTCCTTGTGTGATTGACTTCCATTGGTTTGTGTAAAGAGCCTTTACCAATTTTGGGAAGAAACTCTTGAAATTATATGAAGTGGAATGTGCTTGTAAGGTGTTTGTGAAAGTGTTTAAGCAGTAAATTGCATTGAAAGTTGGGGAGAAATTGCATTATAACTTCTAAGTGCTTTTCGACATTGCTAAGTGGAGTGGATTTGTTATTAATTAGGCAGAAAGAAACCTTTAGAACTTTGTATCATTGCAAAATCTGTGGGAGCATTGCTAGAGTACATTGAGGGTACATTTTCATCATGCCTCCTAAGAAAGTGGTTTTTGCTAGACCTTCTACGAAAAGAAGAACAATAACTTCTAACTTACATGTTTGACCGACTTTCTTCAATGATGACACAACTGAACTTTATAAAACTTCCCTTGTAAATCGGACATGCATTCCAGAAAGGGGCTTTGAGGAAGCATACCAAGCCATTGATGATCTCATTGTTGACAGAGATTAGGGAACATTTACAGCTAAACCATGTGCTATTGTAGTTCCCATAATCAAAGAATTCTATGTAAATGCTTGAGTGAAGTATCAAGCTAATCCAAGGGAGCTAAAAGCTCTTGTAGTGGGGAAGAGTGTGCATTTTGACAAGCACCCCATAAACCAAGTTTATGACCTCCAGACATTGCAAAAGATGACTATTTAGCCTAGCTAAAACGAGGACCGAACTTTGAGGAAACCATAAATTTTCTTACACAGTTTGGTAGCAAGTGGACAATGAGGAAGGACAAGGTGCTTAACTTTCTATGTGGATAGTTGAAAGCAAAAGTTCGGGCATGAAACTACTTTATTGAACCCAAGTTATGGTTAACAAGTCATGTGTCACATGTCAACAGAGAGAGAGCTTTGCTGAATTATGCTATAAAAACGAGGTTATCCATTGATGTAGGGCACATAATTGACCAGTCCATCATATCTCTCATCACATGCCGACCAACAACTAGATTGGGACATCCTTCCCTTATCTATGAGTTATATCTACGAGTGGGCGTTCCTACAGTGCAGCGGAGGAGGTTCAATATACCTTACAACCAATCACTCATTCAACTCTTTCTACATTCAAAAAGTTAGCTAGTGTAAGTGTTAAAGTGGGTAGCCGATGCCCCTAGCTCTTCTCAATAGAGGTCACCAATGTAACTTCCCACTAGTGAGCCAACAATATCTAGTTTACGTGAATAGATCATGGAATTGAGGAACTATAGTGAGTGTCATGACAAGGAAAGGTTAATGGAGCAGTGACAACGATTTCAACTTTTTGTGGACTACACCAACACCCTGAATGCAATGTTTAAGAATTGTAATATGGCTCAAGGAATAAGCTCTATAGTCTTTCCCACTCCACCAAACTATCCACCAGTCTTTCCACCTACTGAAGAATTGGATTATGTGTCTGAAGATTAAACTCAAGTGTCTTAGGGAAGTCCTCCATTTCCTTTCCTTTATTCCACATTGAGGATAATGTCGTTTTCATGTTTGGGGGTATTCGATATGTGTTGGTTTGTCTAGTTTGTGTGTTTTATTAATTTTAGTTGTGTTTGCATGTCTAGGGAGGCTTGGTCTATATTTTGTGCCTTGTTGTTCTATGTTGTGTGTTTGGCTAGTTCATGTGTCATGTTTCGATCTCTATGTTTAATGATTTATTTGATTATGGTTATGTTTGGTCTTTAAAATCATAAAAAGAAGTATTTTTGTGTTTTGAGAATTGATCAGGGTCATAAACCAATGACATGTGACTATGGTTAAGTTGAAAATGATAGAAATAACTATTGTATGCATGCTTGACTTGATTCCTTATCTAATTTGCCATAGATTCTTTACACACATTGATCACATTGATATAGCCATTTCTTTTGAAGTCTTTGAATACTTAGCATCAGTTTAGGAGAATAAGTATGCACTGTTCAATTTGAATTCTAGAATTCATTATAACTATGGTTGAGATAAGCACTAGATGAGATAAAAAAAATATGATTAAAAACTCATTGTTTATAGGGGGGATCACACCTTTATAAATAGAAAAGAAAATAAGTTTAGGGGCATTATAGTAATATAGCCCGATTAGGGGGGGGGATCACATTCGAGAAAAGAAGATAAAAATGAGGAATGTGATAATAATAGAGCCCATAAAAAAGGAAAAATATCAAATGAACATCTAATGTAGTCTCTCTGGTTTAATTAGTGAATTCATAGGGTTTCCATTGAACATGTACTACTTGGTTGCATGAATGAATTAAATGTAAAATGATGTAGATTGAAATGGCTATAATTATTGCACATGAACATGGAATCTAAGGTGGAGAGGATGACGCTTAGGTTGAAACTAGAGACATACATGATATCTTGATATTTTCCACTTAACCATGCTTATTTTATTAAGGTTTTTGACTAATGATCTAGATTGATGTTTGTTGTCCTTTGTGAATTTTTATGTTTCTATTTTGCTCGAGGATGAGCAATTGAGTATGTTTAGGGGTATTTGATAAGTGAATTTCATTCACTTACATTATATATGTTCAAGCTTAGTTATTTTTGAATCCTTGTTACTTTTAGATGAATTTTACATTAATTTATTAAATTTTCTAGGTGATTGGAAGATTGGAAAAGAAGAGAAAATTAAAGAAAAGATGAAGCTCAAAGATATAAAGGAAAAACACTTGCAAAGGAGACACAAAACAAAGCATTTCGGAGGACATCACATCTGGTGTCGCTAGCACCATAATCCATCATGACCATCTTGCGGCTAGCCAAGCTGGCACTATGGTGCCCAAGCTAGTGCTACTGGCGCCGATGCTACTCAATTTTTGCTGAATTTTAGCTTACTTTGTTCCCTGGTTTTTAAGGAACTAAGAGAAGGATTTGGAGGATCTCCTTGCATTTGTTTTTAGGGTTTTGTCCTAGGATTCTAAGGGGGGCAACCTTGGTAATTCTTGTGGAGAAAGAGGGAGATTTCAAGTAAGTAAGAGCAGGAGGAGATGATGTTCAGCATTGTGATGATCTTGATGAGGGAGTTATTTCATTTTTCATTATGAACTAAATTCCTCTTTCTAGGGTGAAGATGTAACCCTATATGATACACTTTGTTATGTGGATTATTAGTTATAAATGATTTTATGATCTTATTTTATTCATTATATTGTTTGGAATTATTTGATTCATTTTATTGCTTGATCACCAATATTATGAGTTACATTGATTATCTAAGCATGGATAAGGTACACACCATATGCTAAACTATGAGCTCCCTTCAATGAAAAGGATATATGGTTAAGGGACACACCATATGCTAAACCATCCAATTTTGGTTCATTAAGTTCTTGGGCTTAATGGGTTTTCAGCTCAATTATGCTATACACTATAGGTAATTGGAACAAGTGGAAATACTTGACTCAAACCGCACACCTAACGGTAATAATCATACATTCAAAAGAACGAACCCAAGATAAGCTTTGAATCAAACATTCCAGTAGCAAAGGGTATCATTTAATGGTGAAATTGGAACCCTAGACCCTTCCATCTTGTTAATCTCCCCTACATTATTAATAATTATTGATTTTTGACAATTTCATTCAATATCTGCAATTCCATTCAAACTTAAACCATATTCATTTAGATTTAAATATATCCTTTTAAAGGATAGTATAGTTCAGTAACAAAAAGTAATTAAATCAATTTGATCATTCTCTATGGGATCGACCCTTGCATTGCACATTATACTGCTATATGCTTGTGCACTTGTGAGGAATTATAATTTAAACCATCAAATTTTCCAAATCACCCTCTCACACATATATAATGGGATATATCTATTCCTATAAATCTATATATCCAACATAATCATAGGATATTCTTTATCCCTCACCTCTAGACATTCATACATAAGAATAACTATCATTGTACATAAAGACATGAGATATATTCTATCCCCAATAATCACATATCTGTATCATAAGTAAGCATTACTTATCTCAACCCGTGGGATATTCGCTATCCCTAACATTTTTGCATTCATAAAACCAATATAAAGATCAACCATTAAACTATCGTGGAATATCCATTATCCCCAATGAATCATACATGCTCATATTCAAACGAATGGGATAAACACTATCCCAATTCATTCAACAAAAACCATCCCTACTTACCTTTATGAAGAGCCAATTCATTAATCCTCATCATTTCCTTAGCATCTCACGTTCCATATCTTTCCATCCATACTCAATTTACCCTACATACATCATATGTATCACATATTCAATTCCACTTTATTTCTTATTGAAGCAATTTATCAAATATATAACATGCATCGCTTAATCTGACATTTTTCATTAAGGCATATCATCTAAATTCCATTTCCATTTACATACTATAACTCTATAAGACAATTAACATTAAATTTTCCTTAACATCAAGTTAATTAAGCTTTTAATCTAACCCAACCACTGTATAATGTCATTATATATAAAATTCCCTAAGTACTATTAAAATAGGTTACTGTTTTTATCATGGATCATAACATAACTCGATTTCCTCATGTCTAAAGCATGTCAAAAACACCATAATCAACACATTAATCATTTTTCCCATAATTATAACCATAATTGATGCCCTTTCCCTCAATTTCACTATTCATAAAACCCTACCAAGGCATAAATCATGATTTCTCATGCCCAACCAAGCCACAAAACATAATAATCAATGAATTAAACATTTTCCCTTATGATTCACACATTAATTCTTATCTATTTCTCCCAAAAATCACTGTTTACAAGTTATAAGAAACCCTAGCAAGCATAAATCACAAATAAAGTTGGGAAAAAGTAACTTATCATACCATTCATGTGTGACTTCCACCCTTAAACGAGATTCCACCCTCCAATTGCCAAAGATTCTCAACAAAGCCACCCTTTCTTCCTTGCACCATGCCTAAAAAGCTAGGGTTTACATCTATAACCATAGGCGATGGTTTTCACGCCTAAACTCATATGATCCTAGCTAAAAATGCAAAAAGGTTTGTGGAATGAGTTGGGACGAGAAGGTAGGGGAACAGAGCTCGAACGAAATGAAAAGAAGGGGCTAAAAACACTTAAATAGATTGCCATTTCGATGCTTCAATGCACCATTGGAATGGATGCCACTACATCAAATGCCAGTGTTACGACATCAACTCGCTGAACACCCTAAAAATGGCTTTGCTAAAGTGATGCCGCAACATCTAGTCCCAATACTGCGACATCCAATTTCAATGTCATAGCATCCACCTACTGGATATAGATGCCGTAGCATCCAATTTTGATGCCATGGCATCCACCTACTGGATGCCCAAAATATGCCTTCTCTTGAAGCAGTGTCACGACATCCATTTTCAGTGTCGTGGCACTGACCTACTACCCTCTATTTTATGATTTTTCTCCACTTTAAACCTTAACTTCTCTCATGTATTTAACTCCTCCTTAATCATGACATATGAACATAATGAGATCATAATAAAATACATAAAAATCTTCACTCAATTACTAAAAATCACACCCAATTGATCATCCTCACATCTATAATGTAACTCATCTCAAACTTTTTCTCCCAAGTTTACTTAACTCATATCAAATTTCAAATGCAATTTATAATTTATCTTTGAAATCATCTCATAATGCCCAAATACATGTTTTTAAAAAAAAATTCTTCATTGTCAACACCCTGGGTGTTACATTATGCTTGTAGAGGTTACTTTAAGAGGACGACGAGAAAATGTTAGAATGTGGTGTCTATTGGCCATTTTTATTTTGAGATTCATATTCTTTTTGTAAGTCATGTGATCATTGTCAAAAGACAAATAATATATCCCAAAGGAATGAGATGCCACAAATCCCCATACTATTTTGTGAATTTTTTGAGGTTTTGGGCATCTATTTCATGGGACTGTTCCATGTATCTTTTGGTTATGTTTTTATTTTGCTTATTGTTGATATTGTATCAAAATGGGTGGAAGCTAAAGCTACTAGGACTGATGATTCTAAAGTTGTTATAAATTTTATCGAGTCTAACATATTCTCTAGGTTTGGAATTCCAAGAGCTCTAATAAGTGATCAAGGGACTCACTTTTACAATCAAACTATGGAGACTTTGCTGAGAAAATATCATGTGACCCACAAGGTGTTAACTACCCTTCAAACTAATGGATAAGCAGAAGTATCAAATCAAGAGATCAAGACCATCCTTGAAAAGATAGTCAATCCAAGTAGAAAAGTTTGGATTTTGCATTTGGATGATGCCTTGTGGGTGTATAAGGTTGCATATAAGACACCCATTATTATGTCACCTTATTGGTTAGTGTTTGGGAAACCATGCTACCATCAAGTTGAGTTAGGATAGAAGGCTTATTGGGCTATCAAGAGTTTCAACCTGAATATGGATGAAAGTGAAGAACATAAGAAGTTGCAAATACAAGAGTTAGAGGAAATTCACAATGATGCCTATGAGTGTGTAAGGATTTACAAGGAAAAGACGAAGGCATTTCATGACAATATGATCTCTAGGAAGGAGTTTAAAGTTGGTCAAGAAGTCCTTCTATACCATTCATGACTTTGTTTATTTTCAGGTAAGTTACGTTCTTGTTGGATTGGACCTTTTGTTGTTACTAATGTTTTTCCTCTTGGTGCAATTGAAATTCAAATTTTAGTGACTTCCAAAGTGTTCAAGGTGAATGTTCATAGACTTAAGCCTTTCTATGAAGGTTTACAAGTTGGGAATGTGGCAAAATTGGACCTTGAGAATCCAATTTATATTGATTGAAGGAAGAAACATTGAGTTGAGCCAATGAAAATAAACAAAAGCATTATTTGGGAGGCAACTCAAGGGAAGTTTATTTTTTTATTTTATTTTCTTCTTAGTTTATATTTATATTTTGGTTATTTTTGCCTTTTCTTTACATTTCACCTTAAATTGGGGACAATGTAAGTTTGAAGTGTGGTGGAGGGGATTTAGGTTGTGTTTTAGTTTTATAAAAAGAGAGAGAGTTTTGCTCTTTGTTTTTATGGTTTTCAATAATTTTTGGTTATGTATGTCATGAGCAAGATTCAATTAAGCTTGAAAAATTCATAACGTGATTGAATAAGTAATCTTCTAATTTAGAATTAATTAGTCTAGTTATTTTTCTTGAGAATGGTAGTGACTAAATTTAGTAGACAAAAGCTGGTGAGATTTTGAGCCTTTAGACTGACACATACATATCAATCTCACTATTTTCTTTCATGAGAGACATTCTTCTATGGATTTGTCTCTCTAGAACTTGACTTGATTCTCTTTAAGGTAACATTGACACATGCATGCATGAACATGATTAAGGCCCTTGTTTAACTCTTGTTTTGATGATGAACAAACATGAATGGATAAGTATTGTGAAATATGTGGATTGAAACAGATTTACATATATAGTGGATTGATGTAAATGTGTGTTTATGATTATACTTTGATTGCAAGAAGTATGGATTGATGTATATGCAATTGATATGTGTGAATGAATTTATGGATTCAATGTAAACAAGTTTGAAAACAGGTAGAAGAATATACTCAATTGATTAAGAAATCAGTTGAAGTTTCTAATAAAATCTATGCACATTTTTTGTCAAAACATTAATGGTTTTAAATCAGGTGATGTTCAACCTTGATTGATTTGGAGTCAGAGACTAATCCGATGAGATTGAACCTTGACAAATTTTCTTGTAAAGAAAAACATCGATGGTTTTTGGTAAAATGTCGATGGTTTTCTGTCCGTTACTTGTAGTTACAAGATCCAATTTTCAAGCCTCTGTGACATCTTCTTCAATGTCTATTTAATGGGAGATATGTTGAAGAATTAAGTATGCTTTAAAGTGAGAAATCTTGAAGGTGATTGTGAGGGAGAGAATCAAGAATTCAAGATTACCAAAAGAGTGAAACCTCTATTTTGCAGGTGTATGAAGACTAAAGTGATATGAAGCAGTGAAGTCACTTAAGATCTAAACTGGTTGTAAGATTTATATTATTTATTTCATTATACAAATTATATCTTGATTTAATATGCAAATCAAGAGATAGTTGAATTATTACAGGGTGTATAAGTGATTCATCAATATTGTCACCTAGAAGTGGAAATTCAGAGAACAAAAAATTGTACCACTTGTAACTTTGGGATTAAATTGACTAGTGGAACCCAAGTCTGAGATTTTGACTTAGAGAGTGGAGTAGGTAGAGAGTGTCGAACCACTATAAGTTTTGTGTTCTTATTTTTATCTGATTATTGGTGCATTGTATTCAAATCTTTTCCGCTTACTTTGTATTTTACCATAGCATGGGACCAACAAGTGGTATGAAAGCTTTCTTTGTATTACTTAAAGTGATCTTCTATGGCTTCATCAAGCACCAATGAAAGTGGCAATGATAATAATTTTGAAAAGGGAAATGGAAGCAGTGGATTTGCATTCCGATTTATGAGCTTTCCAAAGGGATTATTTGCAATTAGACCTCTATATCTAATTGAAGATAATTATCCTCTATAAAAATTAAGAATGCAAAATCTTTTAATGGGTTATAACATATCTGCATGGTGCATCATTGAAGATGATTTTACAATGTCAGTAGGTAAGACAAGACTTGGATAGCTGAACAGAAAGAGAAAAGTTCTACAACTGAACAAGCTAAAAGCTTGTTATATTGTGTTATTTCTCAAGAAAAATTTGAAAGGGTGTCAAATTGTAAAACTGCAAAAGACATTTGGGAGAAACTTCAAGTAACCCAATTGTAAAACTGCAAAAGACATGTGGGAGAAACTTCAAGTAACCCATCAAGGCATATCTCAAGTTAAAGAGAAAAAAATGAACTTTTTAATGTGTGATTATGAATTGTTTACAATGCTTCCTAATAAATCCATTACTGAGATGAATCATAGGTTTACCAAGATCATCAATGCATTGAAAGGTCTTAGAAAGGAGATTACTGAGAAGGAAGAAGTTTAGAAAATTCTTAGATATTTACCTAAGGCTTCGACAACAAAAGTTACTGCAATCGAAGAAGCAAAAGATATCTCAAAGCTGAAGGTTGATGATTTGATAGGATTGTTGCTATCACATGAGCATGTGATCAAGAAGAATGAAACTGAATCAAAAGATAAGAGATCTGTTGGTTTAAAAGCTAATTCTGATCAGTCTGATCTTGATGCAGGTGAAGAAGATGAAGAAATTGCTGTGCTAACTTGTTGATTCAGAAAATTTTTTCAAACAAATAACAAGATGAAAAATAGATTTGCAGCCACTCGAAGAGTCCAGAATAAGAAAGGTGACAGAAAATTCAAAATTCAAACTTCATTAAAGGAGGAAGAAGAGGAACTCACATGTCATAACTGCAGTGGAAGTGGACATCCAAAGAAAGTATGTCCATTTATCAGGAAGGACAGAAAGAAAAGTCAGAAGCCTCAGAGTTTTGGAGCATGGTGTGACAGTGACTGATCCATTTCTGCAGAATTTGAATATGAAGATGAAGAATGTCATATTGGGTTGATGGCACATGAAGATGAAGAAAAGGAAAGCAATACTTCAGCTGAGGTAAGTTATGAAGATTTTTTGTTTGAACTACAACAGGAACATACCGCACTTCTTGATGAATCAAAATCGATAACTGAAAAATATGCAAAATTGAACAAAGAATTTCAAACTCAGAAAGAAGTGATTCTTTGATTATAACTGGAATTCAAAATTCTTTTTTAAGAGTGTTCAAATATGAAAATTGAAAATGACCCTCTAAAAAATAATTCAAAGAAATTGTTGGGTGAAAATATGAAATTAGAGCAATGTTATACTTCTTTGAGACATAAAATTAGTTAGTTGGAACATAAGTGTATAAATTGTCAAAAACAAATTATAAATTTTAGAAGGAAAACTATCCTCATAAAGGGCACTGTCAATTTTATAATAAACATAGACATATTGCTAATTATTGTACTATGAGAACATTGCAAAATAATGGTAGAAAATTAATTTGGGAATAAATTGTTATCATACCTGACAAGCATGGACCCAAGATGTGGGTGCCAAAAACTTGATTTTAATTTTTTTAGGTATGCTTGACTTCAAAAATAAAATCTAGTTGGTACCTTGATAGTGGATGCTCACATCATATGACAGGAAGCAAGCATTTGTTCAAAAGTTTATCTTTTCAGGATAAAGGTAAAGTAACTTTGGAGATAATAATCAAGGAATTATCAGAGGAATAGGTATGGTAAGTATTTCAGGTATGGATATTATTGATGTGTATTTTATAAAAGGTCTTAAACACCACCTTTAAAGTATAACTCAATGACATGACAAAGGTTTTGAAGTTGTGTTTAAATCAAATAAATGTATTGTTCGCAATTCTATAAGAAAAGTATATGTTGTGGAAAGCATAATGGAAATGTATATACTTTGGACTTTAGTGAGATCATGTAAAATGTCTGTCTGCAGTAGACAATGAGGCTTTATTATCTCATAAATGATTTGGACATGCCAACATGTACACTATCAAGAAGCTTATGGAACTTGATCTTGTAAAAGGATTACCAAAAATGAAGATTAATGTGGATTATGTTTGTGATGCAGGCCAATTTGGCAAACAAACAAAAGCTTCTTTCAAATCATAAAATGTTGTTTCTAACACAAAGCCTCTTGAGTTATTACATATGGATCTTTTCGGACCTACAAGATCAAGAAGTTTAAGTGGAAAATAGTACAGGTTTGTTATTATTGATAATTTTTTTAGATATACATGGGTACTGTTTCTAGGTGGAAAAGATGAATGTTTTGAACTTTTTAAAATGAAAGTGAAACATGAATTCTCTCAATTCGAAGTGACCATGGCAGAAAATTTGACAATATTCAATTCAATAACTTTTGTGATGAACTTGGAATAACTCATAATTTTTTTGCACCTAAAACTCCACAACAAAATGGAGTGGTTGAGAGGAAGAATAAACTTTTAGTTGAAATGGTTAGAACTATGTTGATTGATACAAATCTATCATCATAGATTTTGGGTTGATGTTTTAAACACTACATGTTACATAATCAATCTTATTTACATTCGTCCATTTCTAAAGAAAACCTTTTATAAACTGTGAAAAGGAAGAAGGCCAAACATTACATATTTTCATTCCTTTGATTGCAAATGCTTTGTATCGAATAATTGGAAAGATAACCTTGATAAATTTGATAAGAAAAGTGATGAAGGTATATTTCTAGGGTATTCTTCTTTCAACAAAGCATATCGTATCTATAATAAATGAACATACATAGTAGAAGAGTCAGTCTATGTAAAATTTGATGAGATTGGCCGAGAAAGGTTGATAATGTAGATGATGATAATGAGAGATTTGATTTTCTTGAAACAACAATTGAAGCTCAATAAGGATCTAAAGATTTACCATAAGTTGAGTCATCAAATCCACATGAGGAAAAGATTCATGAAGAACAGGTAAGTGAAGGTGAGTTATCTGATCCAAACAAGTTAGTTCATACTCATAGATATCATCCTTTAGAAGATGTAATAGGAAATGTGTATGACAAAGTGAGAACTCATAGCTCACTTTATAATGTCTGTGTTAATTTTGCTTTCTTATCTTACATTGAACCCAAATCTATAAAAGATGCCATTTTAGATGAAAAAATTGGATCATAGCAATGCAAGAAGAACTAGATCAGTTTAAACGTAACAATGTGTGGACACTTGTGCCAAAACCAAATGTTCAGTCTGTTATTGGCACAAAATGGATCTTTAGAAATAAGCTTGATGAATCTGGGATTATTGTAAGAAATAAAGCATGTTTGGTAGCATAGGGATTTCCAAAGAAGAGGGAATATATTATGATGAAACATTTGCACCTGTTGCCAGACTTGAGGCCATAAGAATGTTACTTACCTTTGCATCCTTCAAACAATTTTGATTATTTCAAATGGATTTAAAAAGTACATTCTTAAATGGATATTTAAATGAAGAATTTTATGTTGAACAATTTCGATTACTTACCTTTTGATTAATGCAAATCTTCCTCATAGATTTTGGGTTGAACTTGTAAACACTCCATGTTACATAATCAATTGTATTTACATTCATCCATTTCTAAAGAAAAATTTTTATGAACTGTGGAAAGGAAGAAGGCCAAACATTACATATTTTCATTCCTTTGATTGCAAATGCTTTGTATTGAATAATGGGAAAGATAACCTTGATAAATTTGGCAAGAAAAGTGATGAAGGTATATTTCTAGGGTATTCTTCTTTCAGCAAAGCATACCATATCTACAATAAGCAAACATACATAGTAGAAGAGTCAGTCTATGTAAAATTTAATGAGACTAACTCTTGGCCGAGAAAGGTTGATAATGCAGATGATGATAATGAGAGATTTGATTTTCTTGAAACACCAATTGAAGCTCAACAAGGATCTAAAGATTTACCATAAGTTGAGTCATCAAATCCACATGAGGAAAAGATTCATGAAGAACAGGTAAGTGAAGGTGAGTTATCTGATCCAAACAAGTCAGTTCATACTCATAGATATGATCTTTTAGAAGAAGTAATAGGAAATGTGTATGACAAAGTGAGAACTCATAGCTCACTTCATAATGTCTGTGGTAATTTTGCTTTCTTATCTTACATTGAACCCAAATCTATAAAAGATGCTATTTTAGATGAAAAAATTGGATCATAGCAATGTAAGAAGAACTAGATCAGTTTAAATGTAACAATGTGTGGACACTTGTGCCAAAACCAAATGTTCAGTTTGTTATTAGCACAAAATGGATCTTTAGAAATAAGCTTGATGAATCTGGGATTATTGTAAGAAATAAAGCACATTTGGTAGCATAGGGATATTCTAAAGAAGAGGAAATAGATTATGATGAAACATTTGCACCCGTTGCCAAACTTGAGACCATAAGAATGTTACTTGCCTTTGCATCCTTCAAACAATTTCAATTATTTCAAATGGATATAAAAAATGCATTCTTAAATGGATATTTAAATGAAGAAGTTTATGTCAAACAACCTTTAGGTTTTGAAGATCATGAACACCCCGATTATGTATTTAAACTCACAAAAGCATTATATGGTCTTAAACAAGCTCCAAGAGCTTGGTATGAAAGACTGAGTTGACTCCAAGAGGTTAGTAAAAAGTTTCAAAGAGGTAAGGTTGACACAACTCTTTTCATTAAACATATTCATTTAGACATTCTTATTTTACAAATCTATATGGATGATATCATTTTTGGATTAACAAATGAACAATATTGCATGGAGTTTGAAAATTTGATGAAAAGTGAATTTGAAATGAGTATGATGGGTAACTAACATTTTTTCTTGGACTTCAGGTAAAACAAACTGATGAAGGTATTTTCATTTCACAATCTAAATGCATCAAAGAAATGTTGAAAAAGTTTAAAATGGAAAACTTAAAATGCATGCCTACCCCTATGAGTGCTAGTATTAAAATTGATAAGGATGAAAGTGGTAAAAGTGTAGATCAAAGATTATATAGAAGCATGATTGGTTCACAGTTGTACTTGACTGCCAGTAGACCTGACATTCTGTTTAGTGTGTGTATGTGTGCTCGACTTTAGTCAAATCCAAAGGAGTCACATCTATCTGCTGTTAAACATATATTTAAATATCTTGTGGAAATATCTCATTTGGGATTATGGTATCCTAGAGGATCATCATTTGATTTAATTGGCTATTCTATGCCAATTATGCAGGATACAAAGTATATACTTGCCAATTTTTAGGAAGTATGCTTGTATCCTAGTACTCTAGGAAACAAAGTACTATGTACTATTAATAGATGAAGTTGAATATATAGCTGCAGCCAGTTGTTGTGCACAAATACTTTGGATGAAATAGCAGTTAAGTGACAATGACTTTAGTGTGGAATGTGTGTCAATCAAATGTGATAATACAAACACAATAAATTTGACTAAAAATCCAATATTCCATTCACATTCTAAACACATTGAGATAAGACATCATTTCATTAGAGATCATGTTAGATTGAAAGACATTTCTGTTGAATTTATTCCTACTGAAGATCAATTGGCAAACATTTTCACAAAACCACTTCCCATTGATAGGTTTTTGCAAATAAGAAGAGAGCTAGGCATTATTGACCCATTCGCACGATGCATAGCATGCATAAAATAAAAAGACATATATGTGTGATTTTTCTCTATTTTTTAAAATGTCGATGGATTGTATTTTATAAAAACATTGACAGATTATAAACGTTAATTGATTAAATTGTCGACGGATTCGGAGCCAGCGACGTAACTTAAATGCGCAATTTGCATAGGACAGTTATATTCTTCTTCTTAAAACTAGGGTTTTCAATTTTTAAGAAACCTATTTGACTCCTCAAGCTCCTTGCCCCTCTCAATTGCTCATTTGGACGCATTTGAGTCAATTCTTCACATCATTCTTCACAAAAAACATGGTAATGCTTTGTTCTTCAAGAATCTTCAATGGGTTTTTTGTTTTTGCTCTAGATTTCATGATTTTGGAGTTTTTCTTCTAAATCCCCAAGTCCTTTCATGATTTTCTTATGCAAAATCGATGCCCTAAGACTTTTGAGCTAGTATCATTGTTTTTAGGAAGGGATTTTTGAAAACCCCTTTGCTATGATTCAAAATCAAAATTTTGGGACATTTTAGGGTTTCAAAAAATTGTAAAAATCCTCCTTTAGTCTAAATTTCGTTCATACATTCTTAATGCATGTTATATTTCCATATTATTTGATGAATAGTATGGTTAAATATCATATATATGTAAAGATACTCTGTTTAGGGATGCTTTGAGAAGCAAAATTCTTGATTTATTGGTTGCATTTACACATTTCTTTCATATTCTTAATGATTCTCTCCATCAATGCTTGCTATTCTACATTGCAAGTTGATCTCATTTGTGTATGTCCTCATAGATCTTATCTTGGTTATTCATAACCCCTATTTCTAACCAAGTTCATAATGTTTCATTGGCTCTTGCACCTAATTGAATGTTCTTCAAGTTGGATTTGTGATTTCTTCACCAATTAATGAAGTTATTCTATTTCTATTTGATTGAGAAAGAAGGAGAGGATGGAGTATACGTTCACTCAACATATCTCAAAGGGAAAGAAATCAATTTCACTATTGAAGAGTTTGCTTCCATAATGAACTTCCATATGTTAATGCTGATAAAACATATGATAGAAAGGAAGTTGTTGAATGTTTAACTAGTAAGGAGTCACTATCAAGTAGTAAAGGAGGATTCACAAACAAAGATTTTTCATTTATGGAGTTTAAACTCATTCATCATATAGTGACCCATTGCCTGTTTCCAAGGAATGGAGAACATGATGCAGTTAGTATTCATGAATATGTTCTGGTTTACTGCATTGTCTATAACCTGGTGTATGATCTTGTGGATGCAATGCTTCTATACATGTTCAATCAGAAAGATAGAGCTAATGGACATCTTCCATATGCCATGCATTTGACAGGATTATTTCAACACTATAAAATAGATCTTTCTGATAATGTTCTAACTTATCCATCAAGCTATAATGAGATAAACATTGGAACACTCAAAAGAATGAGATATACCAAGTACGATGATGGTAAGTGGAGGTACATTTTAGCTGTACCTAGTGAAAATGATGATGGGATTCCTTTTCAACGTCATCCACAAGCAAGAACTGAAGCATTTAAAGGAAATGATGAGGCTGAAGAAGAGTTATTTCATGTTGTTCTAGGAGAGAATAAAGATTTAGATGAAAAGGATGGTTCCCAAGGAAAGAGAAGGAAGGATCCTCAGGTCGGAGATGACTCAGCAGCTACTGTTTCTGATACTCAACACACTCCTGCCACATCCATTCCAAGACCACCTCATCCCACTCTAACTTCTACTTCTACACCTTATGTTACAACTCCTACAAATTTTCCCTTGCTTGATGTTTCTACTTTGCAGGCATTACTTGTAGTTAGTCTAGGAACTCTCAAGACTAACTTGCAGGCATACATCAGGGAGCAAATCTATGCCTCATCTTCCACTAACCAATCTGACTCAACTCAGAAGAAGAACCAACCACCTCCTCCAAAGTGATCTTGTCTTGAAGAGTCAAACTCATTTTTTAAAAAGATCTAGTTTTTAAGACTTGAAGATACTCTAACTGTTTTATTATTATTGTGTGTTTAAGCTTACTTCCTAACTCTTTGAATCACTATTGATATTCACACACTTATGACTTTATCTTCATAAATTGCAGTTTGTTTATTACATTATTTTCACATTCTGCATGTTGATATCCCTTCTTTTTGCTTATGACAAAAAGGGGGAGAAAATAAGTAATGCATGGTTAGCATGATTGCATATTGACAAAAGGAGGAATGTTATTTTAGTTCATTCATTGGTATTTTTGTCATCATCAAGAAGGGGGAGAATTATTTGACTTCTATTTTGATGATGAACAAACATGAATGGATAAGTATTCTAAAATATGTGGATTGATACACATTCACATATAGAGTGTATTGAGGTAAATATGTGTTTATGATCATACTTTAATTATAGGAAGTATGGATTGATGTATATGTAATTAATGTGTGTGAATGAATTGATGGAATGAATGTAAATAGGTTTGAAAATAGGTAGAAGAATATACTCAACTGACTGGGAAATCAGTTGAAGTTTTCGATAACATCCATGCAGGTTTTATGTCAAAACATTGACGACTTTAAATTATATGATGTTCAACCTTGACTGATTTGGAGTTAGAGACTAATCTGGCGAGGTTGAACCTCAACAAATTTTCTTGTGAAGAAAAATGTTTATGATTTTTGGTAAAATGTCGATGGTTTTTGGTCCATTATTGGTAGTTACAAGCTCCAATTTTTAAGCCTCTTTGACATCCTCTTTAAGCTCTTTTGAGAGATTGTCTTCTAATAGTTGAACGTCTATTTAATGGGAGATATGTTGAAGAATTAAGTATGCTTCAAAGTGAGAAATCTTGAAGGTGATTATGAGAGAGAGAATTAAGAATTCAAGATTACCAAAAGAGTGAAACCTCTGTTTTGCAGGTGTATGAAGATTAAAATGATATGAAGTAGTGAAGTCACTTGAGATCTAAACTGGTTGTAAGATTTATATTATTTATTTCATTATGCAAATTATACCTTAATTTGAGATGCAAATCAAGCGATAGTTGAATCATTACAAGATGTGTAAGTGATTCATCTATATTGTCACCTAGAAGTAAACATCTAGAGAATAGAAAAGTTGTACCACTTGTAACTTTGGGATTAAGTTGACTAGTGGAACCCAAGTCTGAGATTTTAACTTGAAAAGTGGAGTAGGTAGAGAGTGCCGAACCACTATAAGTTTTGTGTTCTTATTTTTATCTGATTATTGGTGCATTGTATTCAAATTGTTTCCACTTACTTTGTATTTTACCATAGCATGGGACCAATAACCCTCTTTGTTATAAGTTACATAAGCCAAATAGCCTACCTTATAATTAATTTTTTCCTTTTTTGAACCCCTTTGAGCTTTATAGATCTTTGTTATTTATTGTGAACCCACATCACAGGCTTAAAACCCAAAAAATAATGTCTTTACCTAAGTCATTGATAAGCTTATAATATATCATATTTTTAATATCTAAATTCAAATGTTTAAGATCTTGTTTTAATATTTTTCAGTGGATAATAGAGTTTGTTTTATTGATCTGTAAAATGAAACTGAAGATTACAAAATATATTACTTTAAAGCAATTTTTGGGATTGATGGAGGCATATTTGGAAAATTTATTCAACATAAAAGTTTTAGATTTTGTTCTTATCTTTCCAATGCATTAAAAATAAAAAAAATTTGATTTTATATGAGAAATTTATGGTTAAAATAGTACAACAGTCTATAGAGCTTCACATTCATCTACTACTTCATTTGATAAAAGGTGTCACTTTGAAGGCCCATGACTCATAAAAGATGGATGATTTGGACAAAGTGTTCAATATAAAAGTTGTAGCCCCTAAAATTATATGTCATTGAAAAAAGAATAGAGTAATTATAAGTTCAGATGAGAAATTTATGATCAAAATAGTATTACTCTATCCAGAAAACTCCGAAGTAGAATTTTTACTCTGAAGTTTACCAATACAAAAGATGGCACTTTGAGGGACAACAACTCAAAATACAAGCAGAATCAAGAAAAGTGATTAACATAAAAGTTGTAGAGATTGAAATTATATATCCAACCCAATGAAAATCACTCAATTTGGAGTTTGTATAAGAAATTTATGATTATTCTACTAAAATTGCTCTAGAACATCAAAAATATCTAAAGCATAACAACAATCTCTGAAGCAAAATCAAAAAGCTTCAAAGTAGAATAAAAAATCTCCAAAGCAGAACATAAATCTCCAAAGCAGAATAAAAAAGCTCTAAAGCAAAATAAAAATCTCTGAAATAGAACAATATCTCTAAAGCAGAATAAAAAATCTCTGAAGCAGAATAAAAAGCTCTAACATAGAATTTTTACTTTGAATTTCACTTCAGAGACTCCAAAATATGAATTCAAATTTCTGCTCGATTTTCATGCCTCTAAAGCAGCCTAATAAGAAACAAAGTTTGAAATCAAAGCCTAAAATTGGAAGTACGTAAATTTAGTTATTCTTCCATGCGTCAGATGTTGCTGTCTAAACTATGATCAGTAATATATTTTTAGCAATGGAGTCCCACAATGATCAACAATTGCAATCATCTGAGTTATTTTCAGAAGCAAGGTTCTTTACATACATTACTAAATTTTTAGAAATTTTTGGAATGCATAAACTATTGCAATATTCGAAAGGGATCTTTGGAAAATCAATTATGCAAAATCTATTGTTGGAAATCTATGGAAACAACCTTTCTGGATGAAAAAGACAAGAGTTATTTTTAGAAGAGGATTTTTGTGCATAAGGGAGTTGCAATTCAAGGAGTGTTACTATAATCATGCTGTCTGGGTTATTTAAGGAGACATTTAGGGATAGAGCAAGGGAATCAGAGTGGAGCATAGACAAATAGTTGGATGAGGAGAAGAGCTTAGAGCAAGAAGACCATAGGAGAAAGCCACTACAACCTGAATATTCTATTTTCTTTCTAAGTTCATCTTTTATTTTTGAATCAACATTCAATACTGGATTATGATGATGTTTATCAATTACTTAGTTGGTTTTAATTCAAATATGATGTTCTAAATTTCTGTTATCTAGGATTAAATAGATCATAGCGATGAGGCTTGTGTTGATGTTTGATTTTTGAGTTAAATTATCTCCTTCCTCATTGTTTCTTCTTTTCTAAGCTTAATGCATTTATGTGCTTAGTTACCATGTGCATGAGCTGAGATTCTTAATTTATACTAGAGAGAGGTGAATTAGGAATAGACTCTTGAATTGAAGAACATATAATGGAATAAAGTCTAGAGATAGCCATTGTACATGCACAATCAGTGTGAATATGACCTTGCAAGCGCATATATTATAATTGGATGCTTAAGATAAATATATTTATTAATTTATATTTGCATGGAGACATAGCAAATCATGTTAATAGGCACACCTATCATAATACTTGAGAAAGGGTGGTAGATAATTTAGTGTATCCGATCGACAATGAAAGAAAGATGATTTACTCAATGCAATTTATCAATTCAAGTGAATTTGCTAGGTGAAGTTTAATTCCTAGATATTTCATCCATTAATATTTCTTCTTTTGCTCTTATAATCTGTCAACTTCATTATTTATTCAGATTTAGTTTTTATATCATCTACAGAATTTTATTCAATCAATTATTACTAATTTGATACAAGTTCGGTACTTAGTGTGTACCAACCTACTTCCTTGTGGGAACGATACTCAACTTGCCTCATCTATATTACTTATGATCGTGTATACTTGCATAAAAGTTAATAACTGTAGAGCTAGTGGAGCATTGTTCATCATTCTGATATGTATGAGTGTACAAGAAATAAGTATGAGGGTGTCTAGATTTGTGGTATGACAATCATTGGTGAAATGAAACATGTTTCTATTCTCAATTTATGAGTTAAATTTTTTATGTTTCCATTATTCAACATAAAAAAAAATAAAAACAAAACACGAAAAAAAGAAAAAGAAAGAGGGAACTAATGGAGCAAATTGCTTTTAATAATACAAACGGTCCATGTCTATAATTCCTTCAAAAATTCCAAAAAAGGGGTCAGTTTATATGTAATATGAAACTGCTAAATGAAATGATTAGTTTTAAATGTCTTATATATTTGAGCATGAGTTGATTCATTTTCACTTCACTAGTTTCGATGGCTTTTGAACTAAATTCCCAAATATTTCCCATCTTAATCTTAAACCCCGTTACAACCCTTAAAAAGTCCTTATGATTCATGTTATGCATGTGGCCCTAGTGGTGGACAATTATAAGATATGAAGGCCTATGGTAGATCATTTCCATTGGAATAAATTTGAGCAAAACACAAGAGAGTCAAGTGTTTATTTCCGTGAGGTTCTACGTATTTAGTTTATTCCATTTTTGAGTGAAAATGCTTACTAAGTAATTATAAGTTGTTTAAGAATGTTTCTTCATAATATTTTATGGGTTTTGAAGAGTTTAGTTGTTCTTTGTTAATAGCATTACAACCTTGGTGTTTTTGGTAGAGTGAATTTGAGTTTAGCCCGATGATGATTAAAAGTTAAGTGTGAGGGAATTTGATGAAAATGTAAAATTTCATATTTTAATATCTTAATATTTAGTCTTTTGTACTTATTTGGTACCTAAATATATTCATTATTCTTATAATTTGATTTAGGATACAAATGAAGTTTTTAATTGCAAAATGAAGCTAATTAAAAGATTTTGGACAACTTCAACATTGCTTTGTAATCTGAGCATAACTCTCTCATCCAACCTCCGATTAAGATGATTCAAGATGATATGGAACTACAAGAAAAATCTTTACAACTTTTATGTTTTGAGTTTTGAGCAATACTGGCTGCATCAAGGTCAAAATCCAGCTTGAAGTTGTTGCATGAAAATTATGGCTAAAATAACCGCTTTCCTAATTTTAAGATTTTAATTTTAAATTAATATTTGAATATTATTATTTTAGGATAATATTTATCATATTCTTAGGTGATTTTTTAGGCTTCTAATATGGGAATAAATGTGTATAAAGAGGAGAGAAATCATGAGACTTGGAGGATGCATACATGCCTCTTTCTCTCCTCTCATCTCTATCTTATCCTTTGAGTTTTCATCATGGCCCTATGTGGCTAAATTTTTATAGTTGGTTGAAGGAAATGGAAGCCTCAGAATCAATAAAACTATGAAATCTAATTTATTTTTTTATTTAATTTATACTTTGAGTATCGGATTTTCTTTTGTGCTTATTTTCATGATTGTCTCATTTACCTACTAGGAGGCCTACTAGGTTATCATTTGTTACAACCTACTACTAAGAAACTAAATCCATAATTGTTTCATCTCTTTAAATTATGAAGCAACTAAGATTTAATAATTTGCTACGTCAAAAATTATTAAATCATAGGAAGAATACTCTACTAAATGAAATGCAACTGCTTGTGCTTGTGTTGTTTAGCTTCATTAATCTTTTTAATTCTTAAGGTTGCTACTAGGTTAAGCCTTTAGCACTTGTCTTGGGTTGCTTACTAGTTAGGATTAATTAGATTGCCTTTTCTAATTAACCGTGACTAAGAAGACATAGAAAAATAAGTTCTAATGGTGAATATTCGAAGTGTGAATTGATTTATACTTGCATCAATGATCAATTGTAAAATTCTAATGGTGGATGTTGACTTAGATCAAGGTTTATTCTTTTGATTAATTTGATATTTAAATTTGAATTGTTCCTCAATTATTTTTTTTTAGATTATTTTTTTTTACATTCAAATCTCCCATTCTTGTTCACATAGCATAAAACTAGGCTAGATACTCTCCATGGGAATGATCCTTACTCTAACTACTATATTTTTTTTGGAGTATAGGTTTTATTTTTGGTTGCGTATGATAGTATACCAGTACCCTATTTTCTTACTCATATGTTTGTTCATCATCTAAATCAAGCTATCTTAAGATTGAGAATCCATATTTTGGACTCAACACTTTTGCACTTTTGCCAATTTTTAGACATCTTGCTTACCTTTTCAGGATTTTCTTTTGCTATGACACCCCCTAGCTCGCCCAAACATGCAATGTCATAGTGCACCCCCTAGCTCACCCAAGCATGTAGTGTCATAGTGCACCCCCTAGCTCACCCTAGTATACAGTGTCATAATGCACCCCTTGGCTTACACTGGTCCATAGTACACACTACATCTCATGCATCATGTCATCTCATCAAGTATCACATACTATATCATTCATCTTATGATTTGAGCAAATGTGCAAGCAGGAATTTGGGCACCACATTTAGGGAAAACCTTCCGTGGCAAGCAACATCTTTAAAATCACCATCATGCATCTTGAATAGAAGACGAAGTATCTACTTTCATATAAAATCATCTTAAATAACTTGGATAATTTATCATCTCAAGAAAAAAGCCAAAAACACACCTTAAATAGGTAAAACACATCTTAACACCTTAGAAATGTGGAAAACAATTCATAAACCATAAAATATGATGGCCATCAAATGGAAAATAACCATTGTCAAGATGAAATCCTACTTATATAGCAAAATAGTCCCTTTCCTCTTAAGATCTCACCCTTTCTTTAAGGTGTTTGCTCTTTCTTTAATTTCAAGACTTGGGTTGTAATGAATCCCAACTTTGTTTTTTGAATCTCTCACTTTCTTCTTCTTTTCTTCTCCCTTTTTCACTCTAAAATACAAATCTAAGGTTTAAAATCGCCAAAAGGGCTATTTATAAGGTTTCCCACATGTTCCCATGAGTTTCTAAATATTCTGCGAAGGTTCAATACATGAGCTTGGTCGACCAAGGCTTGATACTTGACCTCACTAGGATGAGCTTATTGACTAAGGTTCTAGTGAGTTTTTTAGCTAGATTCACTTGCACTATTTTGAGGATAACTTCCTCCACACAAGCGTATCTACCTAAAAAAACTCACTAGAATCTAAGTTAATAAGCTTATATTAGTAAGGTTATGTATCGAGCCTCGGTTGTTGAGCCTTGGTCGATCGAGCTCATGTATTAACCCTTTGTAGAATATTTCAAAACTCATGGGAACATGTGGCAAACCTTATAAATATCCCATTTATCCATTTTAAACATTGGCTTCATATTTCAAAGTCAAATTATTATTATTGCTATTTTTCTGCTACATGATGTTGGTTCCATTCTAGTGGTTATTCAAGACGGGGGGTGAATTGAGCTTTTTAAAATTTCTGACCAAATAAAATAAAGTATTGAAAATAACAAAATTAAATCACACAACACATAGATAGGTGTTAAATCAAATAGTGCATATGGCAAACAACCAAGTTTTGATGATGAGCAACAATATATGAGTGAACATATATGGTACTAACATTTGTATTCCCAAGCATTGCAAAATAGATATGAGCATACAAGGAAACAGCTCAAATGAACTAGATAGCGTACATAGCGAGTGCATTAGCAAGCAAAATCCATTGATCAAAAGAAGATAAGAATGATTAGAAAAAATGGCACTAAAACTATGAAAAGAAGCCACAAAGAATATCTATAGATATAAAGTTTAAGCCTCAATGAGTGATCGAGTAAATCTTCTACAGACAAAGTCAGTGTCAGATTACCTTAGGAAGATTCAGATAAATCATTCCACAGATAAGTCAGATAAACTGGATATACTCAAAATTTGTCTACAACACAAAGATGAATTCAGTTTGTAGAAGCAGAGATGAAATGAAGCTCAACTTAGACAAGAGAAGAGCTAAAATGAAGTCAAATTATTCAAGCATTTGTCTCTCAGAAAAACCGTCAGACAACCACAGAAGAAATGAGTCGTCTATGCCTCAATGATTCATCTTACTTCTAATAGATAATCCATCATACGAATGACCCAAAAGAGGATTCATTTGCATGTTGTAACTTTGTCTATCACTTACGATAGACAAACTAATAGACAAACCATTTGAAAGACTTTGTCTATAGCAACTTTGTCTGTAAATCTCTGCAAACAATAGACAAAGTCATTTTGTCTATCAAGTTGGAGCCTTGTCAATGCCAAGAAGAGTCATCTGTTACTTACAATAGACAAACTGATAGACAAAGCTACTTTGCCAAATGAAAAAAAACTTTATTTGGTAAAAGTTACTTCGCGTACTATGAAGAAGCCTTGTCCATGTCAATAAATGTCATCTATTACTTACAACAGATAAACCAATAGACAAAGCTACTTTGTCTGGTGAAAAGAAACTTTGTTTGTTAAGAGAATGTCGTCTGATGAGTAGTAAAGAGAAGAACTTCATCTGCACTTCTATGCTTCGTCTGTCACTTACAACAGACAACCTAGAAGATGAAGCAAAATGCTGATCTTAGACAAATTTATAAACATGAATCGTCTATTATATGGATCTACATAGAGCCACTTTGTCTATTACTTACAAGAGACAATTTAAGACTTGATCAGACAACTTCCTGAGATAAAATATGACATATCATGAACAGTAGAAGCCACTTGTACCAGACATCATTGACTGCACTCTCTAGTTAAAATCTTATTCGAAGCAAATTCTAGTAAGCAGACTGGATAGATCAAGTTGAGCTGAAGATGGAAACAAATTCAAAGGAAATCATTCTACACTCTGATAAAGGTTACAACTTTTAGAGGTTGCATTCCCTTAGACTTAATGAGCATCTTTCCAAAATAGTGAAAGAGTTAGTCATACAAAAAGTCTTCATCCAGTTTTTGCTAAAACTAGAAAAGTATCTTTTTTAAGGATGGCACAACAGGCTTTTCAGTTAGAACGAGTTCCTCAAGAAGATAACTTTTCAATGGAAGAAAATTGAAAATGATCTTCAACATTTAAAGAAAGCCAACTACCTCCAATGGGCAAAAATTTCTGAAGCAATATAAAGGTAGTGCAGTGTCAATGAAGAAAGTTGAGGAAGCTGAGAGAAAAATAAGAACAAAGCTTAAACGAGTAACATCCTCAATCAGACTATGCTTCCTCCTTGATAATCAATCTCTACTGAGCTGATAGGCAATAAGCCTAAAAGTTCTATCTTAATCATACATCTAGAGTATTGATATCTAATGAGCTTCAACAAGATATCATTTTATATGTGTTCAAACTATGTACAAATTAGCCTATTAAAAGAGGCAATGTAATGTGCAAAATGAGTGCTGTTAATCAGTTACATGAGTTGGTGGTGATCTCAAGAAAACAACATTGTATGAGTTGTTGGTGAGCTCTGAAAAACCAAAAAGTTTGCTAGTGATCTTTGAAACCAGTGAGTTTCTTGGTGAACTCATGAAACCAGAAGAGTGTTAGGAATACTGTTCACGCCCCCTAGAGGTAGAATCCAGAAGAATGTTGGGAGTACTTTGTATTTTCATCATATGGGATGTAGTGGAACCCAAGGCACAATGAATGTGTGTTCTTAAAAGAGTGTATGTAGGGATGGAGTTCATAAACCACTAGAAAAATTACTATGTTTTGTCTGCCTGATTGTTTTATCTTACACATAACTATTTCATCATCATAGTTCACATATCACTACACACATAATTACTTGCCTGAAATAAGGATTGCTAAGAGAAGCTGAATTTAGAAGTGAAGCAGTCACTATGATCAAATGGCAGATATGAAAATTGCATATGTGCTGCATCACAACTTCTGCTTAGCTCGCTAATTTATATTTGGTGATAATTTTTATATGCTCAATTCACCCCTCCCCTCTTGAGCTATCTATTACATGGGACCAACATTAGGGATATTTTCATAGTGGTTCAGCCTAACTTGGTACCTACTCCACTCTTTGAGCCAGCCTCACTTATTGCACTCAGGCTCCACTAACAATTGTTGGCTTTCCTGAGCTCATCAACAAACTCTTACAATAGTTGGTTTCCAAGCCTACCAATGAACTTGCTAGTTTCAAAGCTCACCAACAAACTTATATACTAATGGTTTTTCCGAGCTCACCACTAATTCATACAATTTGGTTTCTTAATAGCTAACCAACAACTCTACAAATGAACATGTATAGAGAAATGCCTCTTTCTAGGTTGGTTTGTACAACAAATAAATGCAAAATTACTAAATGAATAATCAATCAGAAGCTTGAATCAAACTCTATGAGTTGAAGATATTTGGGCTTTGAGTGTGGATGATCAATCAGCATGATGGATTTGTGAAATCTTAGAAGAAAAACTCTAATAGATATAAATGCTTTGCTGGTGCTTTTTTTCTTATTTGATTGGGTTGAATTTCTCTAACTTGCTAACCTTTAATGGTCTCTTACTTCTCTTTTTATGTTTGATTTGAAAATTTTCCATTGGAGAAGATGACAACAATTAAATATGAGTGAATCATTGAGATTTTTTGCCCATTAAAGTTCTCTCATGGGTTCTCAAGTCTGAAGGAAATTCAACAATGTCTAACTTTAGTCTCTATGCCCGGAGTAAAGATTTCAGACTTACTTGAGTCGTTCAGCTTGCAATAGACTATGCTCGGCTATGTCCAAAAATGAATTGCCATCTCCAAAATTGCATGGCCATGTCCGATGTTAAGATTTTGAACTTACTTGAATTGTTCAATTTCCAACAAAATTCTTTTACCTATGTCCAAAGGTGAATCACCATGTCCGAAGTTATGATTTCGGACTTACTTCACTTGCATTGGCAAAGTCCAAGTCTTGGCACTTGGAATTTTGGCATCTTAGTTTCATACTGTATTAGTCTCAAAACTTGGATTCTATGTCTGATTCAATCGAGCAATGTCCAAATTTTTTTTCTATGATGATCGAGCTTGCTTCTACAATGTCCAAACCTTTGCTTGCGTTTGGAATTCAGTTGCACTTTGTTTTTAGGTTTGATTTGAAGCCATATTTTGTGCAAACTTGGGCATTAGTTTGATTGACTTTGGTAGCATCCTAAAGTGCGTCTAAAGTATCTCCTTCAACTAAAAATTTGGCCTTAAATGCTTGTTGGGTTTCTTCATGTATTGGCTTTGATTCTTCATGAACTCAGTTGTGTCTTGTCTCATCTAAGATTCTTTTCAAAGTTTCAGTGTTATTCTTTCTCTTTTGAGCATTTACGTTTTCTTCCTTGTAAACTTGTGTATCTATTCTTTGATATTATCTTTTATGTGCTGTCCACTTTACTAAAATTATTTCCCTAGTACCTATCACTACAATACTAGGGAACATAATTGTCAGTACTATAACTATTCACTAATATGCTTTTGCTCATCATCAAAACTTAGCTGGTTAAATATATTTATCATAAAAAATTAAGCCAGGTAAAGGAGGTTTTGATCAACTAGGTCAAAATTCTCCCCCTTTTTGATGATGATAAAATTTTTGAGTGAATTACCTTTCGTGAAAGATAAAACATTTGGCATACAAGGGAACTGAACAGAAATATCTAATTTTAATAGGATATATGCACATGATCAAGTGCAATATATTAATAAGATTTTCTAATCTCCCCTTGAATGAATGCATTCTAATTAACTCTAGATAAAAATTTCTTCCCCTTTTTGTCAAATCAAAAAGGCAGAGTAGATGGGAGAGTGAAAATAGCAGAGTGTGCTTTCATATCAAAAAGGCAACATTCAAACATTAGATAGAATTTTTTGAAGAACTATAAAATATATGTACCGTTTGAAGAAGAGTTATATTTCATTGATAAGAGAAAGAGATATTTAAGGTGTAACTATTAACATTAATGAATACAAACCAAAATTATAGAGAATAACTTTGTTACATATAGACAAAAAAATGAAAGATTGTGCAACGATTATGAGGTAGATTGGGGTTCCTGTTTCTTGGAGACACTCATCTTTGGTCTTTTGTAAGATACTCGAGAACCTATTTCAGTTGTGAGCATGGTTGACAGCACAGATTGGGTAGTTGTTGACATAATAGGTATTGCTATTGGAGGAATGAGAGGAGGAATGATTTTAAGAAGAGCCATATATTTAGGATTGAGCAACTGAGGGTAGTTTGGAAGTTGATTTTCTTAAAGTGTTTTGTTGTTTGCAGCAACCCTGTGAAGATATTCCTCTTGGTATAAGTAGATGGGAGGAGGTGGGAGAGGTTTATGTGAAGGATTTTTGGTTTTCCTAGAAGGAGGTTTGGTTGTGGAAGGAGGTTTGGACCCAAAAATTGGAATTTTGGTTCTTGAGGGAGATTTGGACTTGGATAGTGGAATTTTAGTTCTTGCGGGAGGTGGAGGATTACTAGAAGAAGGTGGCATAGGGGTAGGTAATGGAGTTTGAAAGATAGGAATGGAAGATGGAGCATAGGGATTTGTAGAACGGGGAACAATAACCCTAAGTCTTCTCTATAGCCTGGATCTATGAATTCTAAATAAGGAAGAGGTAGATCTTTTAGATTTGCCAACTAGTTTACATAGGTACGCTCCTTATACATTTCTTCTATAAGATAGTGAAATTTTGGATTGGATGTGTCTTTTACAACGAGGTATATATAGGTGGTTTTCTTGGTACCTTTGTGTTGACAGAAGAATTAGGATCTAGTAGAGGAGGGTTAGATAAGTGTCATGCCCGCTTTTCGAGGCACGACGGTGGTCATTTGCCCTGATTTTCACCTCAACCTGCCCACTTTAAGGGTGGGGTAGTCGAGTCTCACTTTCTTACACTGGCACCCGTAATGGGATTTTATCAAAATTTTGGCAGAGTTTCCCCTATAATTAACATAATTAAAAACCTGATAAACATCAAATTTTCAATTATAATAATAACTGACAATTTTAAAATAATAATTCTAAGTGACCCATCTGTCCACAATCCCAGAACCTATTTACACCATGATGGCATTATAATTTAAAGGAAACATATCAATGCTATACATATTGTTTCTAAGACATGCCATACTAGTTAATACCAATTATATCCTTAACATATCATTTAGTTTCTACAGAAAATTAGACAGAGTCTCCCCTGAAAACTGGAGCTGTCCAAATAGGATACAAGCACATAATACCTATAACAATATATGTTTCTCAATTAAAATCATAAACAAGAACCACACTACTCCACAAACTTCATCACAGGCATCTGTCTCCACACATCACCCACATCATACAACAAACAATGGGATAAAAATCCCAACCACAATTTATACCATGTAATAATCTTTATTTCTTCTAGTAAGTCTTTTATCTGACCTGTCAGCTAAAAATTCAAACAAAAAGGCATGAGTCCGAGTAACTCAATAAGTAGGCACAAATAGAAAATTTATTATCAAAATCCATTTAACATAAATCAATCCAATGATCATCAAGAATATAACTCAATCATAACATAATCAAGAACATCATACGTTAAGCCATACGGCTGAATCGTCTAATCTATCACATATGAATATCATAAGAGGATTATAATCCTCATTGTTTCAAATATGTCTGCATATCTATTTTCATCATACCAAATATATAACCAACCAACAACATTCAAATGAAATAACACTAGGAGGAATACACTCCTCATTCTTCCAATCAAACAACTAAATCAATAACATAATCCATATTCAACAATTCATCTCAATTAGGGAAAGTCACTATTATTCCCATACTATTCATATGACCTTACATTGAATCATACTTCAAAATCATCGCATGACAAGGGGTCTTCTCTATCCCAATCATTCACATCAAAGGGATACTCATTATCCCTAACAAACCACAAATCATCAATTCTAAACAAAAATGGGATAT
>JAYJMB010028162.1:0-11980 GCA_036873735.1 Pouteria campechiana
CAATTGACTCCTAAATCAAAATATGAGAATAATGAGTATATTTAGGAATCAAATGTGTGCAAAAGATGAAGTATTAGGAGAATAAAATATGACATTTTGCATTCTCATCATTAATGCAACGGAAGGACTAAGGAAAAAAATCAAGTGTAAACAGAAGTGGGTAAATTTATAGATGAAACTCTCTGTAAAACCCACTTCCTTAAAAATACATCTACAATGAGTAGACCGATGAACGCCAACAAGTTGAAAAATTTGTACGTATTATCCATCTACCGAATAATAAATATCAATAAAATAAATATTAAAGTAATCCACACAAGGCAAAATTAATTTTTCCCGTTTGAATCATTACAAGCTCTTAAGGATGTCTAAAACGTTTTAGCGCTTGACCAGAGGCTACTTGGTTATTATAACAAGTACAAAAAAGAGGAACATCAAAATGGAACAAAAAGTTTCGCCATTTGTGGAATGAATCAAATAATTTTTATTTTTATTAATGTCTTTGATTAATTACAACTTATATGTGTACATCATAAAATTGTATATTCATATCTCAGACTGTAATAGATTATCATTATATCTCCATAGTGGAGGAAAATTTTTGATTAAAAGAAAAAACACAATGCATTTAGGGACTTAAAAATAAAAAATACACACTCTCTCAAATAAATACGTGTTGTCTTTGGGTTTGCCAAGCAAATGGTGATGGCTTGAAATTCAGGAGATTGTCTTAAGCCAATGGACAGAGAGGATGATATAATTCTACAATAGGTTTTCAGATTTTGGATCAACCTAAAGAATGATTATTTTGATCTAATTAGTTTGTATTAGATGGAATCAAGATCAGGTGATTTTTGCTATTTAAACTATAAGAAACAATAGAGACGGTAGGTGCTTTGTGACCAAACTAGTATATCCCGGAAGGATTCAGGACCGGGTGATCTCTACTATGTTTAGACTTGAAAGAGACCAAGAAGAACTAGTGCCCAACTATCTCAAATTGTCCATGAAGAGCTTAATAAAAGTGGGTCAGGTTGATTGGGTTTAGTTAAGCTCTCTCAAATACCCATAGGAAGCTTAGGGAAGAGTGAGACTAAGATAATTAAGTTTATCTCAGCTCTCTCAATTGCCCTTGAGAAGCTTAGGAAGAGTGAGACTAGAATGACCGAGTTTAGCTCAACTCTCTTTATTACTCATGAGAAGCTTTAGAAGAGTAAAACTAGGTAAATTAGGTTTAGCTTGGCTTTCTTAATTACCCATGAAGAGCTTAGGAAGAGTAGGACCGGGATGACTGGGTTTAGCTCCACTCTCTCAATTACTTATGAGAAGCTTAAAAAGAGTGAGGCCAGGATGACTAGGTTTAGCTTGACTCTATCAATTACCCATAAAAAGCTTAAAAAGAGTGGGATCAGGTTGATTGGGTTTAGCTTAGCTCTCTTAATTAGCCATGAAAAGTTTACGATAACATTATTAATCATTCCTTTAGGCATGTAATTCAATAGACAAATGATTTAATGCCTCCCAGGCGTTCATAACTTGCAAGTTATTCTATAATATAAGATTTGGGTTTTCACTCCCAATTACACACATAATTCCATAGTATTTCAATATCAAATTTATCTTAATAACATGCTCATCATGCTTATATAAACCAAGCATAATTACGTTTTTACACAAAATTCCCATGTTTACTATTCATGAGTTACTGTTTACAGCAATAGATAATGATTAATCTCATCTTATCAAGTCCAAATTATGCTAAATATACCAAAATCAACCAATTAACCATTTACCCCATTAATTTACATGGATTTATACCAAATTTACCCAAAAATCACTGTTCATAGCCCACATGAAACCCTAACAAACCAAAAATTATGATTTCTCATGTTCAAATAAGCTCCAAAATGTTATTAAGTATGAATTACTCATTTCTCCTATGATTATTACACAAAATCATGAAATTTCCCAAACTCCACTATTCACTAAAAACCTTAGCTGAGTCTAAACCAACATTTCGATTTGGGAAAGGTAATTTAACAAAGCGAAAACACTTTAATCTAGGAATCAATCACTTTTTCTCGTAATTTCCACCTCGATTCCCCCATTTTCCCAAAATTCATTGTTCATCTTCCTAAAACTCTAGTTAATATAAAAACTCAAATTTAGGGAAAAATGATTTACCATGATATTCAGGTGTTACTTCCTTCCATGGACAAGAATCCAAGCTCAAATCCTCCAAATCTTCCATCTAATAGTCGAAAACCATATTTTCTTCCATTTCCCACCGTCCAAGTTGAGAAAACTTAGTTTTGAATACAAGAATAATTTCTAGCTAAATTGACATGAAAAAGGGTGGAATCATGAGTCTTGGGCATGGGGAGAAAGAAAATGGAACAGGGAAGGGAAAATAGGATAACTGAACGAAAAAGTCAGTTTTCTTACTTTAAAACATCGATTGGCGCTGGCGGCGCTAGAATCTGGCGTGGCGGTGCCCGCCCGTCTACCCACCACTCTTGCTTCCATTTGCTCCGGTGCTGTGGTGCCAGTCTTATTGGCTCCCTTTTGCTTCACGTTTTTTCACCTTATTTCATTGTCATTTCTTTCCACTTCAATTCCTTATTTCTCCTATCTTTTTTCATGATATTTTTACATAAATATGACCCTAAAACACACCATAAATCCCTTCAATTAAATTAAAATAATCTCATTACACTTAATCCCATCATTTATAAGTTATTCCAAATTGATTATTTAAGAAAATCTTTCAAAATTGGCCTCATTTTTAACACCTTGAAGTAAACCATAATGTACTCAATTACACAATTACCAAAATTAACACCCCAGGTGTTACACTAGGTTAATTGGGTTTAGCTCGGCTCTCTCAATTACCCATGAGAAACTTAGAAAGAGTGGGATCAGGATGATTGGGTTTAACTCGGCTCTCTTAATTGCCCATGAGAAGCTTAGGAAGAATGAGACTAGGTAAACTAAGTTTAACTCCGTTCTCTCAATTACCCATGAGAAGCTGGGGAAGAGTGGGACTAGGTTGACTGGGTTTAGTTGATTTGAAGTGGTTTTGCTAAGGTTTGACTTGGTAAGTTATGACTTAGTGATTCGATCTTAAACTTACGCTGTTGTGTGATTAGATGAATGATATTTGCTAAGATTTTACTCGGTGAGTTATGACTTAGTGACTCGGTGAGTCATGACTTGATGACTCGGTGAATCATGACTATTTGGTGATTGGGTGAGTAGTGTTTTCCAATATCTCATGAAAAATCAAAAGCGGGTACGATCTCTGCTATTTAACCTATGAAAGATTGTAGATCCAGGTCATGAGCGATATGCTTGTGGTGATTGGACTGGGTTGAATGGTTGAGATTAATCCTAATTATGGTGAAATTAAGCTTAATTACAATTAGTGCTAATGTTAATAATTAAGGCTAATTAAAACTGCAAAGTTATCTTATTTAGACAACTTAGAAGAGTAGGTGGGATGCTTGCCATTATCTTTATGATCTGTGGGCCCCGTTTCCGCATGGGACCTACTTGGTTACAACTCCACTAATGGGTTCCTTTTTGCTCCATTATCTCCTCTTTTGAGCTTTCTAGCTTGGATTCATTAAGGGACGATTAGGGATGGTTAAACTACATTAATGTGCAATTCCTCTCTTGTAGAGATTCAAAGGAGATAGATTCCACTCCAGACCAAACTTAGCCTAACCCAAGACTTGAGTTCATTCATGAGATATTCATCTCCAACACTTTATCTCCATTGATGGAAGTTAGATAACCTTGAGTCTATCAAGTATGGACAAACAAGCTCATCTTCCCCAAACAGTTGAGTCTAGACCTCCATTAATAGAATTGCTCTCACCTTGGGCTTGTCCAAAAACCCATTAATGGAGTTTAAATTTTAATATTCTGTGAGAGTTTAAACCTTTAAAGCTTCATTTTCTATAGAGTTAATAAGCTTTTAAAGTCCAATGGTTTGAGTTCTTACTCTCCAATGGCTTCCATGAAAACCTATCTCTAAACCCACTACATCGCGAGTGAGAAAACTCACTGTGCACTATGATAAAGCTTAGGTTTAAACCTCAAGTAAGCATGACTGCCATTAGAGAGCAATGAGGACTTGCCTTGTGGGGAATAAGACTCCTCTAGCTCCAAGTCGTTTCTCCTTGCTGCTGTGTGAAGAAGATTAAGTTTTTGATACTTCGTGCCTATTTATAGGTAGTGTTCAGCATATGGGAAAGTTGACAAGGTTCAACTTTGAGCTTTGACGAATGCTAGTAGGGTTGGAGCTGGTAGAGCTCAAACTAGCAGGGTTGAAGCTGACAGGGTACAAGCTGGGAGGGTTCAACTTGAGCACTAGAGGAATGCATGCTGGCTCAAGCTGTTGAGGTTCAAGATGGCAGGGTTCAACTTGAGGAAGCTGGTAGGGCTTAAGCTGTTGATCCCTCATGACTTTTGGAAAGTGCTGGCAAGGTGTTGGCAGTGCTCAAGCTACTGAACATTGACGAGAGATGCTAGTGTTCAAGCTGGACAAGTGTTGGCAGGGCTCAACTTATTGAGCACTAGCAGGAAACGTTGGAGCAGTGCTTAAGAAGTATTGTGGGCAAAGCTCAAGAGATGGATATGGGCAGAACTCAATAATTAGCTTGGGCAGAGCTCAATAATTGGCTTAAGCAGAGCTCAATAAGTAAAGTGGACAGAGCTCAACAATATGGTGTAGTTAGAGTTCAACTTTTGCATATTGTTGCAGTCAGTGTTCAATGAGAGCTATCGTTGTTTGTCAAAGTTAAATTTCTATGGAACACATTAAGTGTTCAGCAAATTTGTAAAGCCATCCATGTTCAACATCTTTGCAACCCCTCCAGTGTTCAGCCACTTGTTGTAAAATTGTCAGTGTTCAACAAGAACTTACTTCTCATTGGTATGGGGTGCTTTTATGAGTTGTATGGGCTACCATGTATGACTACCTCTAGTGTTGGAAAATAAGGAGATAAGTGAGAGGGAGAAGAGAAGGGAAGAGATGAGAAGAGAGAGGAGGAGGCGCCAGTTGCCGAAGAATTGCTGTGATTAGAAAGAGGAAAGCTTTTAGACCCTTCTTGGATCATCATAAAAGTAAGTGGGATAGACCTCTCTTTTTATCTTGCGATTTTTCAATCCATAGAGTCAATGTATATATGTTGTTAATTATGTATTTTTAGATGGAATGAATGTGAATTATATGTAAAATTTATGCCTTAATCATGGAGTTGAACGGATCATATGTGTGTCCTAGAAGGACGAAAATCAACTCATGAATTTTTCAAGCAAACGAAAACGTTAATTTTTGAGTTATTTGTAAGACTTGGATTGTGAATCTGATTCGTCTAATGTGTCTGTCATACATGCAATTATGTGCCATATAAATTCTATGAATTTTAGATGAGAAACCATGATTTATTTAATGGTAGATTTCTGTATATTGAAATTAACATCTTATTATTACTTCATGTAAATGAAGAAATTAAATATGACAAATGGGTTTTGAAACGAAGCTCTCTTAGCATAAAATACATCATAAGGTTTAAATTTAGGAAAGGATATGTGTATGTCATTTTATAAACTAAAATAAAAATAAAAAAAAGTTTAGGGACGTTGTCCACATAAACTGTGAAAAATGAGTTTTTGTTATACACAATATTTTCATGATCTGAACCATTGAATATATTCTAATTAATAATATTACCCTGTGGTAGAAATTTGGTATAAAAACAACTTCATTCGATTAGTTAGATTTAATGAAATGTAATAAATAAATAAAATTCAATAATCTTGAATTTTTGGACCACAGATCGCTTATGGACCACATTAGAGGATCAAGCGATCATATTGTCATTTTAGAAATTGATTTTCAAAGTCAAAAAATTGAAAGAAAATCGGATTTGATAAAAATTCCAAAAAAAAAAAAAATTCAAAAATCAAAAGAAGGGACAAATATCCTTGTTGAAATCCGGCTAGTAGCATTGTTGCTTGAGATTTGTGAGGGTGGGTCGAACGTTGGTTGAGCCCAACGCACAAAAAGGCCCAGGCGGGTGAGCCCATGTGGCGAACCCGGCTATGACGGCGAGCTTATGGATGACCAAAAACATTTTGATATTTCTGAACCATCTGATCTCCGATTTGGATGATCAAGTAATCAATTTTAAAAATTTTGAATGTTCTAGATTAATGGAAAGGTCAGAATGTTCAAAAGATGATTAGATCATGTAAAATTAAATGGTCAGATTTAATTTATTGATTTATGGACATCACAATATCAAATTTTGTTGATCAGATAATTGATCTTAAATTTTGGACTTTCTGGATCCAATGAAAAGGTCAGATTGTCTAAAAGATGTCCAAACCATGTAAAATTGAATGGTCAGATTTGATTAATTAAGTTATGGACCCCATGATCTCCAATTTGAATGATCAGATAATTGATCTTAAGGTTTTTGGATGTTTTAGATCCTATGGAAGGTTCAGATTATCTAAAATATGTTTAGATCATGTGAAATTGAATTATCAGATTTGATTTATTGATTTATGGACCTCGCAATTTTCAATTTTGATGATCAGATAGTTGATTTTAAGGTTTTTGATCATTTTGGATTCAATGGAAGGGTCAGATCACCAAAATAATGGCTAAATCATGCATTTTTGTTGGACAACTGGAAAAGAAAGGAATTTATGGTGTGAATTGATATGTGATTCATTAATCTAAACTGGTTATGGTCTAAGATGAATTTTTCTAATAGTTTCCTAATAAATCATCTATATTGAGATAGAGCACTGTGTCAGTAATGCTGTCAGTTGAGCTGCCCCTACAAGTAGGCTGACCCGGGTGGCCTAGAGCGCATCAGAAGAACATTGGATCATTTTGTTAGTAGTACTTCCAATTGAGCTCGCATGTGGAGCTACCTCTACATCCTATATCGGACGAACTCGAAGGCCTGAGAAGCTTGCTGACTTTGGTGATGAGTGAAAATCGACTGATGGGTACGATTCCCATCTCACTTTATAATGTTTCTTCCATGGAGTCTATTGATCTGGCACAAAACCACCTAGATGGAATCATTCAACCTCACATTGGCCTCTGTTTTCCTAAACTGGAAGAGATTTTTATGAGAGGAAACCAATTTACGGGGAGCATACCAGCTTCGCTATCCAATGTTTCAGATCTTTCAGTTGTTGACTTCAGTTATGACAGCTTCAGCGGAAATGTGCCCACAAGTCTCGGAGTTTTGCAGGCTGTCCGGATACTCGGTTTTGGTGCTAACTTCTTGTCTGGTGATTTGGCTTTCATCAATTCGTTAACCAACTGCACCAGTCTGGAAACATTGGCACTCGGCAGCAATCTTTTCTCTGGTTCGCTGCCTGACACCATAGCTAATCTGTCAACTGGGCTGAAACAGCTATATTTACATGATAATCAAATACACGGCAACATTCCTGTTGGGATTGAAAACCTTGCCAAGTTAACTCTCTTATCTTTGCAAGGAAACCGTCTCACCGGTAGCATTCCAAATGGGATTGGTAAGCTGGTTAACTTGGAAGAATTGATGCTGTCTTCAAATCGATTATCAGGCAATATTCCATTTTCCTAGAAGCATCACTCGATTATCTAAGCTTTTCTTATTCGAAAATCGTTTAGAAGGAAGCATCCCTTCTAGTCTGGGTGAATATTTGGAATGGTTGGATGTTTCTGCAAATAAGCTCAATGGTTCCATCCCTAACAAGTTGTTTCCGTCTCCTCCACAATGCTTTAAATCTATCTCATAATTCTTTCACTGGGCCACTGCGAACGGAAGTGGATGACCTGAAACAGCTAGGAACACTAGACGTGTCCTCCAATCAATTGTCGGGTGAAATTCCAGCTGCAATAGGAAAATTGCCAGCGCTCAGGAACCTTTTCATGGCAGGAAACGTTTTTCAAGGAGTCATTCCTCGCTCATTCAGTGGTTTGAAAAGCGTCCAAGCGATCGATCTTTCACGCAACAATTTGTCTGGTCGGATCCCAAAACAGTTGGTGAAACTTTCATCTTTGCGGTATCTGAATTTATCATTCAATGATCTTGAGGGTGATGTGCCAAGAGATGGGATATTTCAGAACACGAGCAAGCTTTCCATCATTGGGAACGAAAAACTCTGTGGGGGTGCCATAAAGTTGCAGTTGCCGCCATGCCCAAGACATACGTATAAAAGACAGCAGCATTTCAGATTAAAAATAGGTGTTGTTGCAGCTGCTTCATCCTTAGTCCTGTTGGTGTGTATTTTTGCTAGAAATTATAGGAGAAAGATGTTCTCGTCGAGAAAGATGTCTACTTCATTATCTCCAGAGGATCATCGATGGATCAAGATTTCATATGCGGATGGGTTCTCTTCTGCTAATTTAATTGGCACGGGAGGTTTTGGTTCAGTGTATAAGGAAATTCTAGAATCAAATGGAGTTGATTTTGCAGTGAAGGTTCTCAATCTTCAAGAGAAAGGAGCTTCTAAAAGCTTTGAGGCAGAATGTGGGGCCTTAAGGAACATCCGTCACAGAAATCTCATTAAAATCTGAAGTACTTGCTCTAGCTTTGACTTTGAAGGTAATGGCTTCAAAACCCTGGTTTTAGAGTACATGCCCAAAGGAAGTCTAGAGAAGTGGTTGCACCAAAATGCAGAAACGCAAGGTTCAAGAAATTTGAGCCTTATTCAGAGACTAAATATAGCCATTGATGCGGCTTCTGCATTAGATTATCTTCATAACCATTGTGAGACGCCAACTGTTCATCGTGATCTAAAACCAAGCAACATTCTTCTTGACAACGACATGGTAGCAAAAGTGAACGATTTTGGTCTGGCAAAATTCTTATATCATGCAACCACCAACAACAGTCTTTATGAAACCAACTCAGCTCCGATTAAGGGATCGCTTGGCTATATCCCTCCAGGTAATAAAAATAATCCAATTACTCATTTCTCCTCTTCTCAATATACAAATAAATCTTCTAAAACATTCAATAAATATTTCAACCCAAATGTTATTCTTTATCTCAAAGCATGCATGTGTTATGAGAGGTCAACTTTGAAAGCATGTGTAGATATCTTCTTTAGAATTCTTGAACTTGTGGGCTCGGTGCATGCTTATAAATTCAACCCATTTCGTATTCTTTAAGTCAAAACATGGATGTGGTTCTGAAAGGTCGACTTTGGATGCATGTGTAGTTATCTTCTTTAGAATTCTTAAAATTGTGGGCAAGCTGGCAAGCATGTTGCAAGCATTTCAGGTTGTACCTTTTAACAACCACTCGCATAACATGCATATTGAGATTCATGCTAACTATCATGATTTCTTGGCCATGCTTTGATTCGCTCGGCCTCCAAATGAGGAGTCCAGGATTCAAACCAAGCACATTTTTCATTTACAAGACCAGGCACAACTTATTTAGTACCCACAAGGGAAGAAAAAAGAGAAGGGAAAGTAATAAATTTCCCACCTTTCCCATCTTTGATTCACCAATGTTACCAAATAGAGCCTTCAACAAACACACTCGTAGATGCGTCAGCCTCAAGCTCTTAAACAATTCGGACCATTGACATCTCTACAACTGTTCAACAGAAATGACAATATAACGGATTTTATGATAGATTCTACTGATATGTTACTTGCTTATCACATCTGACCTATGCAAAGTTGGGGCATATAGCAAATAACACCTTGACAAGGAATATGTAATTTGCATGTATTTCGTATATATCTGCAAACCACTTCCCTTAGTAGACACTAAAAGAAATTGAATTTTGTGATTTGAGTATGGCAGAGTATGGGATGGGTGGTAAGGCTTCCAAAGGAGGAGATTTTTCCAGTTATGGGATCCTTGTGTTGGAGATGTTCACAGGAAAGAGACCCACAGACGACATGTTTGGAAGCAACATAAGCCTCCGTCAGTTGGCTACAACAGCTTGGCCTGATCGAGTTATGCAGATTGTTGATAGACAACTCTTCTTACAGGACATAGAAGCAACTGACATGGTCGACGATTGCAACACGAGCAGAGTGCACCAGTGCTTGAGTGGTCCAGATTGGAGTGTTGTGCTCCGCAGAATATCCCAGGGAAAGAATCAAGATGAGAGATGTTGTCCCGAAAATGTGCCAGATTAAGGGCAAGTATCTTGGTGCTAGCTCTCAATGGCATGAACACGACCACGCCGTATTGTTGGGAGAACCTTCTTCTTACCTCAGCAATTACTGATATTTTGTTGCTAATTTTTCGTTGGCAAGGATTGTTTTGATCTTCCGTGATTTCATGAAGCCTCTAAAGGGGAACGTCGTATCCAGATGCATGACGCGTCGTTTGGATTGTATTGGGTCAAGCGCACATTCATGGACATTTGATCCAGATCGGACCATCATCCAGCCCATTTAATCATGATATGTACAATTAAATCCATCTTCTGCATCCCACTGCAACTGGAGAATCAAGGTCCAGGATTAATCGAACTGGACAAGAATTTCCTCGAAATTGATTCAACTAATATCTCAACTATTAATTCAAGAATGAGGATATTAGTTATTAATATGTTACCCTTAACCGAGATTCGATGGGAACTATGAATCCTTTTGAATAAATTAGTACAGCCCGGTTAGATTAATATCTGACCACAAATTAAAGCACAACAATAATTTATATTCGTTAAAATCGTGATTTTTAATCAAAGATTAATTAAGATAAAAAATTGGCAGACCAAATACTAATTAAGATAAAAAAGTGGCAGACATTATAATTTGTACAATTAAAATTTGTATGCATATATTCTATATCCTAGTCATATTAAAATTTGAGTTTAGGTCAAGAAAATCTATTGAAGAAACTTACCCACTGACTTCTTGGGTTCTCTTCTGATAATTTGATTGGAGTAGGATAAATGATTGTTATAGCCGCTGTTACAAGTTATAGGCCTCTTTTGTGGCCTAGTAGAATCTTACCTACCCTCCGAACCGTAGACAAGATACCTGATATCAGCATATGGCCAAGGCTCAAGGCTAGTAGTCAGCAAGTCAAAGAAAGAAAGCAAGTCTCTTTTCTAGTACCGGTCCTATCCTGGAATACCAAGCTGCTGATCTGACGGGTGTAAAGGCCTTTTCTACCAATCCTTCTGCCTTTCCTTCCGTAATAAGAAGAGCTTCCATTGATATTGATAGGAGGGCATGCTCTTTCCTGGTACGCCCACCCCCACGGCACTCGTCCGTTTAGGAAGTTCGAGATTGAATAGTCGAAGGCGGAAAACTATCGAGGGCCACGGTCATTGAGTTAGGTTGGTCCTTATCAAAATATCTGGTGAAGCGGGTGAGTCCATCTCCCAGCAGCGAGAAAAGAGAAGTGTCAGGGTAAGAATGCATGCGGACCGGTTGGAGAAGTCATAGGTAAGGAGAGTGAGACGAGGAGTTAACAGCTATTTATTCCTGGCAGAGAGAGACGTTGATGACGCCAGTCGGGAATACTTTTCGTTGTCGGCCCTTACGACTTAACTCCCCTTACCTGTATTCCTCTCCATTCCTCCGCCCCCTCCTCTCCCTCGCTGGCCGCCTCCGCCGTGCTGCCATCCATCCACTCCTATCCCACGCCTATGAATTAGATGCCTACAGCCAGCTACCCACTAAAATCACCCACTAACGGATGAAAGCAGTGGCCATGAGGATTAGTCAAAATCTACATGCATTGCCAAACTTGGAAGTAAATCTTACAAATACAGAGCAAAGTAAATGCCATGTTGAGAGAAAAGCCAATGGGATGTTGAGCAAGAGCAAAGTAAATGGTGTGTTGCAAGATACCAGTAATCCCCAGCAGCATACAAAACTCGTGTGTGAGAAAAGTAAATGGTGCGTTGCAAGATACCAGTAATCCCCAGCAGCATACAAAACTCGTGTGTGAGAAAAGTAAATGGTGCGTTGCAAGATACC